>CABHPH010134595.1:17918-39366 GCA_902168325.1 Peromyscus nudipes | reverse complement strand
GCACTCAGGCTCCAGTGTGCAGGAAGACTCAGGCACTCAGGCTCCAGGATGCAGGAAGACTCTGCAGTTTGCCTGCTAAACTTCGGTTAATTGTACTAGAAGGGACCATCATTGAAAGCGGTCACAGCCTGCTTCCGTTTAAACTTGTTCCAACCTTTATCGTGTTCCTACATTCCACTTGATTGGAGGGGGAAGAGTTTCCTCTTTTTCCTGTTGAATGGAACCATCCAAGGGCCACAGCTTCAGTCTCTTTCGTCCTGTAAAGGAAGGTAGTCAGAACTGGTGGATGAGGCACCATGACCATCGGGTCCCCAGGCCTCAGTGAAGGAGGAGGCTGGTTTTCATGCATGGCTTGTATACATTTTATTGCAACAGCCGAAGAAGCAAGCTCTCTAACTCTCCTAGATCAACACTGCAGAATTAGTCTGCCCAGGTGGACTGTACCTTGATGGAGACCTAGGAAACCATTACCTCAAGTGCAGCACACCATGGCTTAGCAGCACCCAAGTCAGAAAAATGCCCCTGTGCTCCCCTAAGAGAAGGCCACCTTGCCAGAGTTCTGTGGATCTATATGGTGGGTCTACCCTGTGGAAGCCGGTTCTCAGCTACAGCCGAATTCTATGGGATCAGGAGACACACAGTCCAACCTGCACCATCTAGAGTGTGTAGCGTAGCTCGCATATGGCTCAGATGGAAATGCATGAGACAGTCTGTGGTGTCCACCCCAGACCCATGGGAGGCTCAAGAAAACAAGAATAAAGTGGTATTGATTAAACATCACATAATTTTATAGCCACTGTGTTCTTCAGCCTTTTAAATTAAACACTTCTAGAACTTGACTGTGCATTATTACAGGTGTTTGTGTGTTCACGTATGCGCAGGTGCGGATGCACATGTGTGCATGTGTGTGGAAGCCAGAGATTGATGCTGTATGTCTTCCTCACTTGTTCTCCAGTGAACTTTTTTTGAGACTAGGTCTCACTAAACTTGGAGCTTACCAAGTTAGCCAGGTAGGGTGGCTAGTGATTCCCAGGGATCTGCCTGTCCCTGCCTCCCCAGTGTTGGGATTATAGATGTGTGCCACTGTGCCCAGCTTCTATTGCTGTGCTAATGTTGTTGACATCTGCATCTCTCAGTTCCATAAACTTGACCTCCAAGTTTAACTACCCAACCATCTATGTAGATAGTAAAATCGCTGCAACGGAAATCTTAGGAGGAGCAGGAGGGAGATCGCCGGGCGAGGGGCTCAGGAGTGAGACTATAATGAAGACTATAATGAGGACTGGTGGGCTGGAGCAGTGTGATAGTGCAAGCTCAGGGGAGAAGGTTCAAGGATGGAGAAAAGTCTAGAAATGGCAGTGAGAAGCGGAAGACTGAAATCCCTGCTCCAGCTGGCATTTTTCAGAGATACGAGGGAGAGAATATCCATATCCAGTCCTTTAGTGGGCTGCAAGGGAGTCAGCAGGCTTAGGTGCTAGTTGGGGCAAGAGTTGAAGGAAATGGGATGGGAGGAGGTGGAGAACAGATGTGGTAATGCTGGGAACTGGTTGTCTAATACAGCAGGCACCGTGGTGGAAGAATTTCAATAGCTTAGGAAGGGTGGCCGTAGGGGAATCTTGACCAGATGGCTGAGTTCTCAACTTCCCATGCTGCTTGAGCTCACAGAAATAAAGAATCTGCTCACGAGGTATTGTTGGGTGGTGACCAGGGTGTGACTACTGGGAGAAGGGAGAGAAGGTGTCTCACAGGAGTCTGGGAAGCCGAGTTCTGGGGCACCTTGGGTCCTATTAACGACAAGGCCGACGCTGGTGGGTACAAGGTCCTCCTTGTGTAGAGCTATGCCCTGAGTGTGGAGTGGGTGGCATTATGTCTTATCCTTTGCCACCAAGGACATGGAGACCACAGCAAGACTAGAAATGCAGCTTTGGGGAAAGGAAGCTAGCTGGAAGATCTCCCATGGGTTCCACGACTGGCTGGGATGTTAGCCAGAGGGGTTCATGGCTCTTCCTTCCAGTCTCTGCTGGCCAGATTCAGCAGCCCACTTTATATGTCTCCTTTGTTAGTACAAATTTGGGTTTCTGGGTGGCCTGACAGAATCAGTGGTCCCAACAAGTTTCCTGGGGTGTCAGCTGTCTGGATCCAGGCCGTACGTGGAAAAGCTCAGAGTGATGGGTAAATGATCACAGATTGAGTAGATGCTTTGCCATGTTGGTTGTGTTAAATTTGATCTTCTCATCTATGAGATGGATGCTGGTAATGGTATTTGCTTTATTCAGTTGAGAAAGAAATGAAATGAGAAGTCTATGGATCATATGGAACACAACCCTTGGTACCAAGCTGGCATGGAATCCTCACTATAGCCTCGTGTGTATGATCATGACACCCAGCAATTTGCCATTTTACTAGGGGAAAGATTTGAATTGTTCCCATGGTGTGTGACTCAATTGATTTAAGAGGATGCTAGGGATAAAGTGTGTGTGTGCCGGGCAGGATGGGGGTGGTGGCATCTGGCTGGGTCCCCAGCAGGACTCTAGGTATCTAATAAGCAATGACATTTCAGTATGGCTTTGTTGTGTTCTCTTTGGGTCTGAAGGGGACACACTGCACTTCTCTTTGTATTTTATTGCTTTTCATTGGAGATTTCTCCAGTGGAAACTTGCATGAGTTGTCTGGGTAGTCATTCACAGCTAATGCCAAGGGTCGCCATTGGTCTCCTGTTGGCACCACCTGTGATGGCCACCCCTCTGATGCCTTGACTTGACCATTCACCTCTCCTAGCTTGAGTTTGTCTCCTGTTCTCATTTGATTTCTACCCTGACAGCTCTTGAATGTGAACATCCGGGCATGCGCACCCTGGACAGGAATATTTGTTAGTACTTTTATTCAGTTCTTTATGATTTATTGGCTTATGTAGCTATCTGAGCCCTTAGAGATAGACGTGGGCATGAGGCATGGGTGCCCCCTCTGTTGTGTGCTTTAAAGGGATTGTGAATGTATTGATGGAAGCTGTGTGATAAGAAGAATGAAGTTGGTGCTGGAATAATCTTAGTTCCTACTGAGAAGCCCCCGAGGATGCATAAATGCACTTGAGTCTGTAATGTATTATTGAAGGAGAGATGATTCTCATTCAGATCACAGTGATTTGCAGCGAACGGCAAGGTCACCAAAAGCTTCTCAGTGATTGCCTCTGGATTGTCCCAGGTAGCTAAGAATGTTAAACTGTTGACACCCAATGCTGATTTTTCTGATTTCTTGCTTCATTGCTGTGGATCTTGCTGTAAAACACGAGCACAATTTTGGGGGAAATAAACTGCTGGAGATTTGGAGAGCAGAAGCCCCACGGCGTTGGTTTTTTTTCTTTGTGTGTGTGTGTGACATGAGTCATAAATAAAACACAGCTGTAGCACAGAGAATCTATGACTATAAAAATCCTTTGAGCATGTTACCCGTGATATTATTTGATCAGCCTCCTCCAAATTTGTCTTATCAGATGTGTGAAAAAAGTAGACAGATGACCACAGGCAGATATTTAAAAATAGATGATTTAAAAAATACAGGTATCTTTATACTGATCCTCTAGTGGCAGTGAGTCCTGAAGCCAAGGAGCTTTGCCACATGCCTGCTTATGACAAGTGGCAAACACAGCAAAGTGTCCCCTCGACATTCACTCTGTCGCTGTTGCTGTGGGATAGTGCTGTGTGGTGCTCTGCTGTTTAACCCTCTCTGGTTGTGAAGGATTTCACGGCAAAGCACACCTGATGACTGTGTCTGGACTTAAGGACACTGTACACTGGAATACTGCACGGCTGTTAAAAGATATTGGATTCAATTCGCCTGATTCTTGAAATAGGAAAGTTTCCAAAGTTATCTTAAGCTACAGTTTGCATTGAGGAGAAGCGTGGTTTTTACTACTCAAAACAATACTTTGGGCAAAAGAGGACACACATGGCACAGTTTTGTGCAGGTAAAGATGCAGCAATTGTCACAGGCCCTCATATATAGCACCCAGAGTCTGCAGTTTATCCAGACTGAAAATTAGCGGGTGGGACTGGTTTATTCCCTCTTCTCTTGACTGCTGGTGACACCCCAGTGGAGCACCTTGCTCTGACTTGGCCACAGAGTAGCAGTAGATCATCCATGCGGGTTTGAGGCCACTCAAAGTGTACCTGTAGTTTTGAAGCAGCTCTCTCTTATGCCATCAGAGAATGGACAGTGTCTTTGTATGAGTCTGGAATCTGGATGGCCCTTAGTTGGATGACTAGGTCAGTTTTGATGAGCTGTGCTGAAGGTATTGTCCATGTGCAGATTAGGGCCATTGATACTCTAGGGAGGTGGCAACTATGCTCTGCCCCCATATTGTAGCTCACCCCAAGAAGTCACTAGGCTCCAAGGTCACACCTGAAATGCCGTTGCTACTCAAGTGGATTTGACGTCCCTCTCTGAAAGCCAGATGTTACACTCCCATGGATTCTCATCGGATACGTGGAGAGCTTCAGGGCCATTGTTCCCGCTTTGACTCTGTGTCTCTGGGCAGGCTTTTCCTGGAACACCCTTTGCCCCAGAGTTCTCTTGGCTTCTTTCTACTTATATCTAGAACTTAGCTTAGCTATCAACCCTCTTGGTTACCTGCTGAGCCCCAGCTTGACTTAAGTTCTGGTCCAGTGCCCCAACCCCAGCTTCTGCTAGCAAGCATTTCTGCTCCATAGTGGACCTTTGGTTTTTAGCTCCCTCTCCACCACAGCACGGACATTTTCTTCATTCTTTAAAAATGGCTTTTATTTTGCTTTGCATCTTTAATTCATTTTTATTTGGTGTAAGGTGGGGATTTAATTTTATTACCTTAACATTACTGCAGAAGAATCCTTCATCTACCTTAATTTTCCTTAGGTACCCTGACAAGACGACAACATGTTTACTAATACTTACCGAGAGACACAGGAACTGATGCTGTGGAGGCCAAAGTGTGAAGGGTATCCCTCCTGACCTCGAGAAGACACAGTATGTATACAGTCAGTTTGTTTTGACATGATGACATGGAACAATAGCAAGGGAGGGGCTGGGACATAAATCAGGGAGTGGGAACACCGACGTGTAAGGAGCTTCAGGAGTTGGCCACCATGATGGAGCCTTTGGTATTCAGTTTGCCGCAACTGTGGAGGAGGCCTGGATGACATCTGATTGGGGAAAGTTTGCACGGGTGAAGAGGGTGAGGAGTTTCTCACTTGTAGCTGTGTGGGTGGCTCACGTGTGTATACAGCACATCTGTGTGCAAGCATAGGAGGGCGGGAGAGGGAAGGGGGAAGCAAAGCGGTGTGAGCCCAGGAGAGCAGTCAGAGGAAGCTGGTGGCGTGGGCTATGGTGGTGGTCACTGAAGCAGAGGTGGGATGGAGAGGCAGGCTGTGAGGACGTGAAGACAGGCTGGGTCTGGACTCCAGGGATGGTATGTCTTAGGAGGAATGGCGAACTCTGGAAATTTGCCCGGAAATAGGGAGTAATGACCAGAGAGATGAAGCTCAGCTCGTATAGGCGCATTGGCTCCTCCCTGAGGCCAGTAGGAGGGGGGCTGGGAGTGAATACTATAGTGAGAGGGGACGGCAGGAACAAACACGGTAACACAGTACATTGGGAAAGTTGAAGCAGCCTTGACTGGTTAGAGAATGAGGCTGGGGAGGAGGCGAGAGTGGATGGAGAGGCAGACTGGTCAGATCAAGAAATCGGAGGTGTGCTAGCTCTCTGGACTTTCGAGATTAAATACCCTAAACTGAGCAGCTTAATCAATGGAGATGTGTTTGGTCACATATTTCAGACTAGAAGCCCAATGGTCAGTTGGATCTTCTGGGGGTGGTGGGAGCTGTTTGAGCGTCTTCTCCAGCTTCTGGAGGCCGCTGTCCGCCTCTGGCCACCCCTGGTCTGCTGTTATCACATGGCTGAGTGTGTCCAAATGTCCCCCTTTCATAAAGGCACCATACTGATGTCATTCTAACTTGACTGCCTCTGGGAACTGCTCCTCCTCTTCTTATCACATGCTGAGATATTGGGATAAGACTCCAACATCTGAATTTTTTTTGTGTGAAATAAAACGGTCTCTCAAGTGGGAGGAATATCAGAACCCACGGCAGCCTCTGAGGGTGTTGTGTTGTGACCATTTCCCCTTGCTGTACACATTCCAGGAGGCCACAGTGTTGATTGATGCTGCTTGTGCCTGGTCTGATGTCCCTTCCCAAGCTCCTTCCTTGGTTCAGAATGTTTCTCTTATCTGTCACTCCCAACTTTATCATTGGAGATTTTATACAAGTATGTGCATAGAGAAGAAAGTTGAGAAGGATTAAAAGGTCCAGCAGAATCACTTCCTGAGGTGTTATGGCAGGAGGGGCATGAGGAGATTGCTGTTGTTCAAGGGTAAGGAAGAGAGATGAGGAAATTAAACCCAGAGGGAAGAGCCCAGGTAAATTACTCAGTCTGTGAACTGGGTGAGCAATAATGAAGACATGGAAGAGTCCTTGGGAACTTTACAGAATCCTAGTGTTCAGGTTCCAGCTCGTATCAATGAGACCACCATCTCTAGAGGTATATTTTTATTAAAATTCCTGAGTGATTGAACTTGGGGTGAACCACTGACTTAAAGCAAGACAATGTGGAGGTCAATGGCAAGTAGAGTGATTTTTTTTTTTTTTGATAAAAGAATGACAGAAAAAACCATTAAGGGATGCATCTGAGTCTCGCTTAATGAGGTGTTACTATAGCTACCAGCTATAAATGATACACTTCTAAAGAATCAGAACATTCTTAGGTACCCTCAAAACCAAACTTACATAACTTAATATGTAATTTATAGACCTTAGTCTTTCTTTGATCCAGAAGGCTTTTGGGATCTGCCATAGTGAAGCCAGTTGCTAAGCTCTACATGAGCGGTCACACGTGGAAGAGTTTACCCCGTAGACTTTTGCTGTGGGGGTTCTGTGTAGAAGGTGCCCCCGCACATCTTGATTTTGGAAAAGGAGTAGTCACACTACAGGAAACTGCTAGTGCTACAAGTCTGGGCTTGACCTTCTGTTTTGCTAAGTGTGGTGCCAACAAGTGATGCCGTTTCAGCCATGTTCATGTCCTGCTCAGGAGTCTTTAATCACCCACCCATGATTATGTGATAATTCCTATACTCCTTGCTTGGAATTCAAGATACAATGCTTCTGCTCATCTCCTAACTTGTCACCACTCTGTAAATTTGTTCTTTGTGGATTGAGACTATTTGACTGTAATAATAGTATCAGTTCTGGGCATTGACATGTACTAGACACTGTCCTAGGCACTTAAAATTATCTATATCTATATCAATATCGATATCTATCTATCTATCTATCTATCTATCTATCTATCTATCTATCTATTTTTTTGAGACACGGTTTCTTTGTATAGCTCTGGCTATCCTGCAACTCACTCTGTAGACCAGGCTGGCCTCAAACTCAGAGATCTGCTTGCCTCTTCTTCCCGAGTGCAAGACTATATTCTTTCTAGTTCCAATAACAACACAGGATGCTTGTCTTTATCATCTATCTGACATATGAAAAACTTAGGCTCAGTGATGATTTCTAGCTTGCTTAAAACAATACTTTTCACAGTAGAATTTAGACATGGAATTTGAACCCATGACTAAGGCCCATGCCATTCTTGACAAACTATACCCTTCCCTGAGAGTGTTTTGTGGTTGTTCTCTCTCTCTCTCTCTCTCTCTCTCTCTCTCTCTCTCTCTCTCTCTCTCTCTCTCTCTCTCCCTCTCTCCCTCTCTCCCTCTCTCCCTCTCTCCCTCTCTCCCTCTCTTTCTCTGTGAAACAAGTCCATGCTATGTAGCTCAGGCTGGCTTTGAACTTGTTATCCTCCTGCCTCAGCCTCTGGAGTACTTGGATTTCAGGTGTGCTTTACTCTGCCTGGCTCTCTTATCTGTGATGTTGCCTTCCTCAAGCGGTACCCAGGTAAATAGTCAATGACTGGCTTTCTCACTGTAGTTCAGGCTCACATATTGGTTGACTTTTATTTACATTAATGAGCATGTTAGAGTGCCACTGTTTGTAAATGATGTGAGAAACTTGTTTGCTGAATTAGAAAAAATTTAAGGGCTAGAAGAAAATTACTAGTTGGGGGAGATCATTGATAATATAACAATTACCAACAAAACATTTTTAAAACTTGGTCTTCATCATTAATATCTATCTATCTCTTTCTCATATCTACCCCTAGCAAAACAGAAAGTTAAGCTCAGGTCTGCATTATAGCAGATTTCTGCTGTGTGATTTGTGGCATGAAGTCAAGTGACATGCAGAGCATCTTTTATATAGCACCTGCACTGTAGACATTGAGCAGGTGTATGACCTGGAGACAGGTAACAGCAAGATGTAATAAAATAATTAGGAAGCAATGCATTGAGTACTTATTGCTTTAAAAACAACTTTTGATTGATTCTTTGTGTATTTCACAGCATGCATCCTAATCCAATTCATCTTCCCATCCCTTCGTATCTGCCCTCTGCCTTTGCAACCTCCCCCACAAAATAAAAAAAAAATAGTGAAAAGAAAAAAATCTCTGCATGGAAGCTGTAGTGTGACACAGTGAGTCATACAGTATATCATTTATATACATCTTTACTTGAAGTGTTCATTGCCATGAGCCATTGGTCTGGTTTGAGGCCCCTGGTTTCTGCTACACTATCAATGCTGGGCCCTCACAGGACTCCTCTTGGATATCCTGATGTTGTCCTGTGTCATGAGGATCCTGCAGCTTTGGTTCTGCAGGACTGGCCTCTTCACATGCTCCAGCAGTTCATAGATGAGGTGGATGTTGGGGTGGGCTAACTCATAGCCTTGGATTTGGGCCTGGGTGGTAGCTGGGTTGGTCAGAGTCCACCAGCTTTTCCTCAATGTCACCACCAAGGCCTGCTCTCCCGCATTGCCCCAGCTAGCTCACACAATGCATCAGGCAGCAAGGGGAGGGGCCAGTTGTCCTGCTCTCATGCCCTCAGGGCCAGCTCACCTATACCCACAATACCAGAGCCAACTCCACTGTGTTTCCCAGGGGAGGTGTAAGGATCACTCTCCTGAGGGCTGTAGCTGGTGAGGGGCGGGGCCAGCTCTCCCACCTGCCACAGAGCAGCTGGCTTCTAAAGACATAGCACCCAGCTCCAGCTTGACAAGGTGGATGGGCTCCAGCACAAGCTGCCTCCCTGTTTCCTGCCTATTCCGATTCTACAGTCTTCAAGGTCCAGCCAAAGCCCCAACTTGCTACAAAACCTACCAAGTATTCTAGCAGATCCTTCTTTCCATAAATCCTTTGATTTATTTTTTTAAGTTGGAATATTTATTTATTTGTATGCGGGTGTTGGTTCTATGCTTCCACCATATGGATCCATTGTATGGATCTAATTCAGATCATAAGGCTTGGCAGCAAGTGCCTTTACCCGCCGAGCTATCGCACTGGCCCCCTTGTAAAACTCTGTATATTGACTTGAGCATTGATTTGATGTGTATGAGTGTTTTTTGCCTGTATGCAGGCATGTGTACCACATGGATGCCTAGTGCCCTTGGAGATCAAAAAAGGAATTGGATCCTCTGGAACCAGAGTTATGGATGGCTGCGAACCACCGTGTGGGTGCTGGGAATTGAACTAGATCCTCCACCAGAGCAGCCAGCGCTCTTCACCACTGAGCCATTTCTCTGGCTCCTTTTTGGCATTTTTAGACATAGTTTTGTCTGAACCTTCCCTCCACCCCTTCTCCTTAATTTCTCCTCTCGATCTTGGCTTAAACCCTTTCACTAAATTATTAATGTGGGGAGGGCAAGGGGAGCAGAGGGGCATGCATGCAAGGTGGAGCGAGGGCAGGGGTGGTGTGTGATGCTACACAAAGCAGCCACACCATCTCCATCTAGCAGATGAACTATTTATTGCATGAACCGGGTGGGAGAGAACCAGTGGCCACCGAAGACTGACCCTAGGGGAGAAGAAGAGCAGAGGACAAGGAGGAAGGACCTGGTCCCGGAAACTCTGTGCTTTCTCTCTACCTGTAGCCCTGAACTTGTCTGTTGCTTCTCCCTGTGCACAGCTGTGCAAGTGAGCAGCATTCTCTCCTTAGCTCTGGGTGGCAAGGGATCCCCTGAAGTTCTTGTGAGGGAGCTAGAGGTATTCTCTCCATCCCAGGGTCTATAGAGGCTTGTTGCTTTCCTTCTGTAGGCCTCCTGGGCAGGTAGCAGCATTCTTTGCAGTGTGCGTATGTGCGTCTTTTTATGTGTCTCTGTGTGTGCATGTGTGTGTCTGTCCATGTGTGTGTCTCTCTCTGTGTGTCTGGTCTCTGTGTGTGTGTGTGTCTGTGTTCCAAGGACTGACTGTAGCTCAGCAGAGTGTGGGGACATGTTCTGCAGCAGATAAACCTCTGACAGCAGGGCAGAGGAAGCCGGCAGGTTCTCATAAGGAACAATGTGGAGAGTGGCATCCTGCTGGTACAGCTGCAGGGGAGATAGATGGGTATGAGAATATTGGTGGTGATGGGGAGTCAGGCTGAGCATGTGCAGTCAGGTCAGTGGGTCATTGTCTAGGCCTGCCACCTTTGTACATGCCACCACACACAGGGCAAGTCGGAATGGAGGGCTGGCCCAGTGCTCTTTCTTGAGGGGCCCCAAGCTTAACTGAGAAGGGAAAGGATGCAGGCCAGGCCCCAAGTCTGGTGAAGGGATCCAGGACTGGCCCAGTTGCAGGGACCCTGTGTAGAGGGTTAGAGTCACTAGGTTTTACTTTGAGGCTGGATTTGAGATGGTCACAGAGTTCTGATTGATAGTTGGGCTTTGCTTCCCACACTCACCCCAGGAAGCCGGGTTGTTGCTGTACGGGACATTGCAACCCAGAGGCCCAGGCATTATTGCCGGAAGGCAGTGGTTCCTAATCATCCTAATGCTGTGACCCTTTAATACAGTTTTCATGTTGTGGTGACCCCCAAATCGCAAAACTGTTTTGTTGCTACTTCATAACTGTAATTTTGCTACTGTTAGAAATTTGTGATGTAAATATCTGATATGCAGGATATCTGATATGTGACCCCCAAAGGGGTCATGACCCACAGGTTGAGAACCACTGCCCTAAGGGTTATATAGAATGTATGATTGCAGTTACAAGAAGATATGGCACGCAGCTGGGTATATTCTCTGAGAATGCATAGGGCTGGACTGTCAGGACCCAGGTGAGGGGATACTGAAGCCACAGTGTGTCAGCTCAGATGAAGGCTGATTGGGCTCTGGGCCCAGAGACTGGTCCTCTACTAGGGCAGGGCCCTACCCTGGAGTGGAACTAAATTCTCCTGGGCTCTTCTCCGGGGTATAGGGTTCCTCCTCTCCTAAAGGTGACCTCACAATGTGTTCTATTATCCTGCCTAAACTTTGTCCTTGAAGCCCCACCCCATCTCATCATGGCCCTTTTTCTAGTTCCCTGGCATGTACAATCATTCCCACAAAAACACACTTTTGTAACAGTTAGAACCTAAGATCCACGTATAGGAGAGAACACATGATATTTGTCTTTCTCAGGTTATACCTTTAATATAATAATTTCCAGTTCTATCTACTTTCTGGCATGATTTTATTTTACTTTCGTTACAGATGAGTAAAATCCTGCTGAGTATCTGTACCATTTTCCGTTTTCCAGCCATCAGTTGATGGGTATCTAGGCTAGCTCCATTCCTTCATTATTGTGAACAGAGCAACAATAAACCCGGATGAGCAAGTGTCTCTGTAGTAGGGTGTAGAGTCCTTTGGGAATATGCTCAGCAGTGGAACAGCTAGGTCATATGCTAGTTCTGTTTGAGAAATCTCGACTCTGATTTCCATAGTGGCTGCACTAGTTTGTATTGCCACCATCAGTGGGTGAAGTTTCCTTTTTCCCCACATCCTCACCATCATTTCTTTACTTGACATTAGCCATTCTGACTCTGGTGAGATAGAATGGCAATGTAGTTTTAATCCGCATTTACTCAATGGCTAAGGGTGTTGCACAACTTTACAAATATCTGTTGGCTGTTTGTGTTTCTTCTCACTCTGTGTGGTCGCTTAGTCATTTTTGGGTTGGGTTGTTGTCTTGTGGCTGCTTGATGCTGCCCTTTGGTTTCAGTCTATCTCGTCTTCCTCCGTGAAACAAAAGCTCATGACTGCATCCTTTATAGAGACCAGAAGATCATACTTGACAGTTCAGGAACCTGAAGAGTCAAGAGTCTGATGCAAGCATTTTGTGAGGCTTTCTTGCTGGATCACAATGTAGTGGAGGTATCATACAGTGAGACAGAGACAGCATGTCATGAGTCTTCTTCTTGGGGAGGGGGTGCGATTGCCCCATGACTTCATCTAACCCTGAGGGCCTTCTGAACAACTATCTTCAAATACCATCAACATATGAATTTGGAATAGCATTTCCAGCAAATGAGGTTTCAAGGGATGCATCCAAGCTACAGACATCAGTTTCACCAATGCCATGGTCAACCATGAGGGCTGGGACCTGTTTAATACCACTTGCTTTTTCTAACAAACTTCATATACCAGTTACTTGGTTTTATGCATTGGATTTAGCTGCTTTGTGGATAAATTCCCCATAAGCAGTTGGTAACATCTCCGCTTGACCCCATCTTGTAAGAGTAGCACAAAGATACCAGTCTGGTTCCAGGCAGTGAACGGTACTTCATTGTTTGCCTGGCTCAGATGCCGCTGACAGGGGCTGCCTAACTTACTCGGCATGACCTTGGCATGTGCCAGCCGTATCTCCAGACTCACTTTCTTTGAAAAAAACCATCTCTGGCTCTCAGAGCCCTGGCAGTCTGCATCAAGCATCATTACTGTAGAGCCTTGCTTACCTCCCCTGAGTCCTTAGCCTTTTCTTATGCAGGTGTTCTGTCTACCTGTTGAATTTTGAATGAAAACCCAATGGATAGCAGCTCTGCACTGAATTCTATATTTTGTTCCTTGCTGAGCTTCCATGAATATAAAATACCGGCACAAAGTGGGAGAGTCAGCAGGCAGAGATCAACACTATCCATATTTAATGGCGAGGGAGTCGGAGTTTATGGATGGGAAAAGTGAGTTCATAGAAGGCCAAGTTCGATATCTTGCCCATGCTTACTGAGGGAGCTTGTAGCCAAAAAAGGAATAAATATCTTATGACAAATGTTCATGATTGTTGCTTTAAAGTAGCACTCTCATTTTAATTTGCTCAAGGAGAAAAAAAATCTAACCAGAGAGGTGTTAAATAGTAATTGGTAATCAGGAATGTTCCTTCATCCACAGTGGGTGTAGTAAAGACTCAAGGATGGAGACCACACCCTTCACCAAGCATCCGAGCTCTTGTGACAAGGCCGACCATGCCCTCCCACTGAAAGTATCTCACAGTCTCTACCCTCTACCAGAAGGTCAAAGGTTGCAAGACGTGGAGGTTGAAGCATGGCGGTCTCCCCATCTGTCCCCTGGTTTTAGCCTGTAGTGCTCACAGTGGTTCAGGAAAGACTCCTAATGATAGCAAGTCCCAGGATAATTGTTTCCCTAGCCGGTAATTTATTAGTTCATCTTGAGACAGGGGCTTGCAGTATAGCTGAGACTGTCCTTGATTTTGTCATTCCTTGGCTTTGGCACCTTAAGTGCTGGGATTACAGTCTTATGAGACTGTGTCTGGGACCTTGTAGGTTTTGCTGTCTCCCTGAGGAAACTCGAGCAGTGAAACACAATCAGTGTCAGTGTTTTTTGCACATATTTGCAGCTCTCAGTCATTACTGTTTCCAGAAACTCTGCTTCCATGGATTTCTCCCTTTCTCTCTCAACTTCTCAAATAGGTACCATGGTTCTCTTTAGCTGGACAGGCATCACCACCCATTTGGTATCAAATGCATGAATACACATATTCTTAAAATTTTTTTTTTTTGTTTTTTCGAGACAGGGTTTCTCTGCATAGCTTTGCGCCTTTCCTGGAGCTCACTTGATAGCCCAGGCTGGCCTCGAACTCACAGAGATCCGCCTGCCTCTGCCTCCCGAGTGCTGGGATTAAAGGCGTGCGCCACCAACGCCCGGCTACAAAAATTTTTTAATGAACATTTGTGTGTGTGTGTGGGGTGGTGGTGGTGTAGTGTACATGTGGAAGTCAGAGGACAACTTTGAGGATTTGGTTCTCTCCTTCCCCCACGTGGATCCTGGTGACCAAACCCAGATCATCATCAGGGTTTGTGCAAGTGCATTGTTTTTACCCGCCAAGCCTTCTCTCTGGCTCTAATAGAATAATTTTACTAACTGGCTGAGGGTGTAGTTCAGCGGAAGATCACTTGCCTGTGTCAAGCATGCAGCCCTGGATGTGTACATCTGCACACTCGTATGCAAGCCTCACACACATACACCATGCACACAAACACCCTGTGCATGCATTCGCACAATTAAGCATACTTATCTTGAAATTTCTTCTAGATTTTGAGTAGTAGTGAAAAAAAATCTTCCCCTCTTTAATCTCAAGCCATTTACTCACACTTCCTTACGGTATTTGTAGAGCCATGGGTTTACCTTTCAATCGCCGGTCCATTTGGGTTTATTGAATGTGTAGTGTGCAAAATGTATCTAATTTTTACCTCCTGCATTTTGCTTTCCAGTAATCCCCTCAATGCCTGTTATCTTTTCTCACTGATTTGACATGTCTCTACGTACTGCAGCCCACATTTCCATGTGCGGTGAGTCCATGTCTCCATCTCTATCTGTCCCATCGATTTCCTTATTCATGCCAATTTCATACTATTTTTAACTAGAGATGTTTTATTACTTACAGACTCACTTCTTGTGCTCCCCACATAATTTTATTCCTTGAGTATTCTTATGTGATTGTTATGAACCTTGTAATAAATTTGCTTTCTGACAGAGAATAATCATGGAGGTACCTTACTTATACCATGATTTTGTTACTTAAAAGACTTTTGTGGGGACTGATTCCAGAACATGGTACATCGTTGTATTTCTTCACCTGTGCTTTTAGGACTATAAGGATGGCTTTGTTGTTTTCTTCATGCTGGTCTTGGGCATTTTAAAAACTAAGTTTGTACCTTGGTATTTGATTTTACATTTCAGTGTCACAAATGGACGCATTTTCTTCCATCCAGGCTGTTTTCCATTTATGGGTGATAAACCCTATCAGTTCTGTAATCTGCTATTTTACTAGTTAGTTTTTTCATATATCTTTTGGAATTTTACAGATAGAAAAGAATGTCAGCTTCCTAGGTACTATATTTTGGTAACTTTAGGAAAAACTATGGCTGCCCCGTGATAATTCTCTGGGCAGTAGGATCCAGTGAGAAGATCTCTCGACCAAGATATTTTTTCTCATGTTTTAGCATTTCTTATTGTGAGACTTTGATGTTAGTTCTAAACCAACCTTTAAAAGAGATTTTAAAATTTAGTATTTCATTGACTGTTTTAGTCTGTGACACTATAACCAAGTACCATAAACCGGTGGCTTAGGTACAACAGGTATGAATTGTTCTCATTCATAGAGACTGGGCAGTCTCAGATCAGGGCTGTGCCTTCTTATGGTAGAAGAGCCAGATAGTCCTCTGGGCCCCTTTAATTAGGACACTAGTCCTATTCACAAGGATGTGTTCTCAGGGTCTGAGCTATCCGCACAGGCCCCACTTACCAGCACATCGGTGATGGGATTTCAAGCTGTATGTCTTGGATGGATGTAAATGTTCAGACCAGATCTGTCTTCAAATACTCACATATACATACTTATACCTGCCATATGTATGCACACACTTGCACACACATACACACATTCACATGTGCACACATACCCTTTCTCACACACACACTCACACATGCATATGCTCTCACACACACGTGTACATATATACATATTCTCTCTCACACACTCTCTCTCACATTCTCTCTCTCTCTCATTTTCCTTTTGAGAAATAGTATATCTTCCAGCTGGATGTGTTTTTTTCCTAATAAGGTTGCTGATGTAGTTTGTGCAGCTGTCTGAAGATAACTCAAACTCTTTATCTATCATTTGCCAAAGCAGAGATCACAATCCCTCAATTTTTTTCTAACGTTGACATTTGAAATGCGGTTCTTGTGCCTTCTCTTCTCACAGCCATCCTATGGCACCAGGTGGAAGGCTGCCATCCCACTCTACCTTCCAGGGAAACAAGGCAGGGCTGAGGGAGGGGCAGGGGTTAGAGCTCCCATTTCCCAAGTCTAAATGCTCGTTCTTTCCAAGACGCTGGAATGCCTGCAAGCCTTTCTGTTGCTATTAAAACCTATTTCTTCCCAGCCCTTAGAGGAGCCAGGGCTGCACATCCCTTATTATAATAGACCTTCATCTGCATGAAACCCATGATTTTGTTCCCTTCCAGCTTTCCCTTCGGCAGGTTAAATAGCCCTGATTCTGCTGCGTGTAGAGCTTATCTTTCAACTCCTTTGTCAGTTTTAACAAAGAGGTTGTGACTCCTGGGTTCCTGCTCAACAGAGCACTTCCTCATTATTTTGTAACCTTTATCCCTCCTTCCAGGGAGAGTTAAATAAAGCCTGTGGATTTTTGATATGAACGTCTGGCAGACCCGTGTGCACTGAGAAGGTTCCAGTGGGGCCCGCTGATGAAAGCCTCGCTCCAACTGTGGAGTGCTCATTCATGGCACATGAAAGCCAGTGGCCCCTCGGCTGGTCCCGGGACCCACCAATGGGAACGGTGCCCACGTGAAGGTTCAGATTCCAGAACAAGTCTGATTTTGGCAGGAAGAGATATGTAGTAATGAGAATGGATACGAGGAAACCGCCGGCTAATTACTTCAGGTGAACAATTCTTTTCTGAAAAGGCCCTGTTCATGTGTGAAAATTACCCCTGACCTAGAATTTCATTATCGCACCTGAGCCAGCCTGGAAAATGGAAGAAATTAAATGCCATAAAATACAAGTGATAAAAGGGAAAATAAACCTCAAGGGTTAGCAGCTACAGTGTTCCGGATGCTAAAACACGAAGCATGCCTAGCACACTCCGTGGCCTTTTAAAAATGACACCAGATGCCACATCTCTTCTGTCATCCTGCAGTTCTCCCTCGACAAGAATCTCTTTGTGTCCCTAAAGAAGGGCCAGGTCTGGAGGACTCGAAGGCCCTTTCCCTTTCCTATCAAACAAATCGCTTGCTCTTCTCTTTCAGGGAGTGACTCATGGCTAATGTCACCGTTCTTTTTTTTTTTTTTTTTTTCGAGACAGGGTTTCTCTGTGTAGCTTTGCGCGCCTGTCCTGGAGCTCACTTGGTAGCCCAGGCTGGCCTCGAACTCACAGAGATCCGCCCGGCTCTGCCTCCCGAGTGCTGGGATTAAAGGCGTGCGCCACCACCGCCCGGCAATGTCACCGTTCTTCAGAATTGATTTTTGATTAGTGTTGATCCTGAGTCAGAGACATGGGTTCACATCAACCTCTCCGGGGAGCATCTTGCATGCATTCAAGTGGGCAACAAGTCCCTCTGCAGCTGAGCCCTGAGCCCTTCCTGGGTTACCTGGGAAATGCTCGAACCACTGGCCTTTGAGAAAAAGTACCTCTTGGAGGTCAGCACAGCCAGATCCCGAGGAAACAAATGGTAGGTGGAGATGAGGAACTGCTTTTACAGAAACGTGCTTCCGGCTGTGAAGAACTCAGAGGTCGTGCTTTGTTTGTGAAGTGTCTGAGTGGGGAGGACTTTTCAGAAGGGAGGGATGTGGTGAATGATGAGTTTGAGTGGAGGGCCAGTAGTGTGTTAGTGATCCCTTCCTAGACTGTAGGAGGGTTTTCATTTGCTCCCCACCCCTCATTTTAGAAGTTTCACCAAGTGGTAGAGATCTCTAGCTTCACTGCTCACATTGGTGCAAACTGCCTTCATTTCTGGTATAAACGCCAACTTCCCAGCTGTTCTGATCATGGCCAGTTCATCAGTGGGACCAGCCACATGTGGGCGTTACATCTGCATCGTGGTCCAACCTTCCACATGCACGGAGGGGCTTTTCTGCTTCATTTTCCAACGATGATAAAGATGACGGGTTAATCTTTTCTTCCTTTGTTCTCAGGCTACAGAATAGACACCGGTCACACCCCGGCAGTTTAATGCAGCGATCCTAACAGAGGCTGGGGGGTCTTCTGTTTTATTGGAAGTAATTAATGATCTGCAGCAACTCAGGTTGTTCAGTCCATCAAGCAGTCAAAAGAAAAAGGAAGGGAAAAGAAAGGGTTAGTCACGTGTGGCCAAGCTGTAGCCGCACTTGTTCCTTTGGCTGTCTGAGTGTTTCTTGCTCTCAGTTCTTTGTAAGTCCACAGGGACCCGCGTATCTGGTGTCTTGAGTGGGTCATGATGTGAGCTCCTCAGAGCCACCATTTGCCTTGGCCTCCAGATGGTCAGGTGACCTTTGGAGTACCTTGTCTGTACTGCATTTACCATCCCTGTC
This sequence comes from Peromyscus nudipes, assembly GCA_902168325.1. Classification (NCBI taxonomy): domain Eukaryota; kingdom Metazoa; phylum Chordata; class Mammalia; order Rodentia; family Cricetidae; genus Peromyscus; species Peromyscus nudipes. The sequence continues at coordinate 20,908 of CABHPH010134595.1, read as the reverse complement.
TGTCTCTCAGGGGCAGCTAGTGACTTCCGGCAAGATTAAGATTGTGACGACATGAAGGTGGCCACTGCCGGAGCACCCAGCGGTGGGGTGGTATCCTCTGGTGCTCAGTGAGTTTTAGTTTTATTATTTCTAATTTTCATTTAGGTGGGTGTGTGTGTGGGCATGTATGCCATGTGTGCGAGTACTCATGGAGGCCAGAAGAGGATGTTGGATCCCCTGGAACTGGACTTATGGGTGATCATGAGCTGCTTAATGGGTCTTGGGAGCCGAACTCGGGTTTGTCAGGTTTACCAGAGAGTAAATGCTCTTAATCATGGAGCCATCTCTTCAGCCCTAGGGATGTATTTTTTTTTTTTTTTGTGTGTGTGTGTGTGAAAATTTTTATAACTCTATTTATTTATTATTCATTCATTCATTTATTTATGTAGTGTGTGTGTGTGTGTGTGTGTGTGTGTGAATCCCATGTCACACATCTGGAGGCCAGAGGACAATTTGTGGGAGCCAGTGCTTTTCTGGCATCATATGGGTCCTGGATGTTGAACTCAGGTTGTCAGCCTTGGTGGCATGTGTCTTTACATGCTGAGCCAGCTCATCAGCTGTGGGGGATGCTTTTTAGTATGTGAGACCCCTTATCAGGCCTGTGGGAAGGATCACGTGCCAGGCAGGATGAATTTCCTGGATGGGAAGAGGGAGCACACAGCAATCAGCCTTAGCGGGTGCATTTCCTTGGCCCGTGACTTGGAGCCTGTGTTCAGTCACCCTTCAGACTTCTCAGTTTGTGGGTGGTCACTATACCATATGAGTAAGTCCGACCAGCCACTCTATTGGTTGACTTTGTGAGACATTTTTGACAGTAGCTTCTTTGTTATTATCTTTGACATCAAAAAACATCTTAAACATCAAAATCAGATGGAAAAAGATCACCTGGCAGTAATCACGTGTGTGTGTGTGTGTGTGTGTGTGTGTGTGTGTGTGTGTGTGTGTGTGTGTGTAATGGAGACAACTGTTTAGCTTGGAGAAGCAGTGGTTGAAGGAAGGACTATAAATAAATCAGGTGACTTCTGCTTTGTTTCTTACTGAGATATCTACAAAGGCCCAGTATAATAAACACTCACAGCACCTCTCCAACTGGACAATCCGTCTTAGCCTGTTGAGGCTGTTATAACAAAACACTGAGATTTGGTGGCTTGTAGACAACAAAAGTGTACGCTTTGTAGGTGACGGAGATTGGGGGACCAAGGTCAAAATGCTGGCAGATTTAGGGTCTGCCCAGGGCCTGTTTCCTGGTTCTTATTCTAATTTTTTTTTTTTTGAGACAGGGTTACTAAGTGTAGCTTTGGAGCCTGTCCTGGAACTCTCTCTGTAGACCAGGCTGACCTCGAACCCATAGAGATCCACCTGCCTCTGCTGGGATTAAAGGTGTGCGCCACCACCAGCAGGCAGTTTCCTGGTTCTTAAACAGTGACTTCTCATAGTGGAAGGTATGAACAGGGTGGGGTGGGGGTGGGAGTCTCTTCTCAGAGCCCTAGTCCTGTTAATGAGGGCTTTGTCCTTGCCAACTCCAAAAGGCTCTAATGTCATAATACCACCATCTTGGGAGCTTGTGATTTCAACAGCATCTAAATTGGAGCAGGGCATAAACATTTAGTACATTGTCCAATGCAATTAAAGAATCTGAGAGGGACTGACTATAGTTGAAAGCAGATGGAATTGGGTCAAGAAAAGGAAAATGAGAACGTTTTCCTTTGCTTCCCAAGAAGATTGCCTGAACAGAAACATTCAGGAGATATCACACAGCTCCCCACCACCTGTCCTCTCACTAAGAGAACCTAAATTTTGCACAATGTGAAAAAAACCAGGTAGAATTCTTGGAAATGATCACTTGTAGCCTGTGTTTGAGGTTGCAAAAGTACATTGATATTTCCTGGGTGCCTCCCTTCTAGCCTTTCTCCACCTAGGCCAGTGATTCTCAACCTTCCTAATGCTGCAACCCTTTAAAACAGTTGTGGTGACCCCAACCATAAAATCATTTTGTTACTACTTCATAACCGTGATTTTGATACTGTTATTACCATCATAATGGTAAATATCTGTTTTTTTCTGATGGTCATAGGCAACCTCTGTGAAAAGGTCATTTGACTGCAAAGGGGTTGCAGCCCACAGGTTGAGAACCACTGATCGAGGCAAAGACTGAGACTATAAAAAACCATCAGCATGTTTCTGTGTGTGTGCCTGTATTTAATCATTCTTCTCCATTTTGTTACTGAGGAAGAGTCTTGCAGTCAAGCCCACAGCACATGGTTATGGTCAGCCTTGCTAGTTCACTCGCTCTGGATCCCATCTCTGCCTTCAGAGGCTGGGATTACAGGTGGTGCACCACATCCACCTGAGACTCTAGTCCTCATGAAGGTGCAAGTAAGTAAGTAAGATATAATCCCTGTAACTAAAATTCCAAATTAGGAGCAGAGACTTGCAGACCTTAGCAGAAGTGCATGCCGGGAGTCTTTAATACTCCATTGGTTCAAGTAAAGAAAAGGAAGAAAATGTATGAAGTAAATAGTAAATAAATTAGAAGATACTTAGACAAAAACCCACATGAAACTAAGAAGCAGCCTGAGAAACTGGCATATTAGTTTGTGACAGACACAGAATCTAGATAGATGCTTCACTGAAGGAAAACAGTTGTTTTCCACTGAAGGGCACATGTCTTTGCTTTTAGATTGACTGTCCCTGTAACACAGTGTTTGTATTCAGGTGATCCTTATTTTGCTCAATGATGTGCCACCACCCATGCAAGAGTAGCAACTCTGGCAGTTGGGATATGTCACAGAGAAGCTTCTTCATATAAAAAAGGAGAGCGCCCATCATCACAGGTGTGCATGTACAGTAGACATCATCACAGGTGTGTATGCACAGTAGACATCGTCACAGGTGTGCATGTATAGTAGACATAGCCACAGGTGTGCATGTACAGTAGACATCATCACAGG
>CABHPH010134595.1:0-10139 GCA_902168325.1 Peromyscus nudipes | reverse complement strand
TGTGTGTGTGTGTGTGTGTGTGTGTGTGTGTGTGTGTGTGTGTGTGTTTAGGTCAGGGGTTTCTTTTGGATGCATTCCTCAGGAGCTATTTACCTTGTTTTTTGAGACAGAGTCTTTCACTGGCCTGGAACTCTCTAAGTAGGTTACGCTGGCAGGCCAGTGGACCCCCAGGATCCCTCTGTCTCCATTTCCTAAGTGCTGGGATTACCATCATGCCTAACTTTTTATATGGATGCTAGGGATTGAACTCAGGTCCTTATGTTATGTGGCAATTATTTTACCAATGGAGCCCCCCATCTATTTTTAAAAGTTACAGAGAAGTGTAAAGAATTATATAAAGATAATTTACAATCTCTTTGTAGAGAGGAAAACACTCATACCATTGGCTTATATTTTTTGAGAGTCATATTTAGACATGCTGACATGCACATACGTACATACACACACACACACACACACACACACACACACACGGCTCTCTGTAGTCATGGGTTCCATATATGCAGATTCTAATTACCCCAATTTGAAAATAATTAGGGCACATCTGTAGCTGAGTGGCAGAGTACTTGCTTAGTATGAGTGAGGCCCTAGGTTTGGTCTGAAGCACTGGAAAATAATCCAGAAAAAATTTGCATTCATAGGAAACTTGCCCAAACTATTTTTGTCATTATTCCATAAGCAATGCAGTATACAACGATTTACATAGTTAAGTTATGTAATATAGAGATGATTTGTATGTGGAGCATGTGTGCAGGCTGTATGCAAATACTGTGCCATTAATCCATCAAGGGCCCTGGTACCAATCCCTAAGGATATTGAGGAGTTAGTATATAAAAAGATGTACACCTATATATTCACATATAAGTGTGCTTGCTTTTTGAAGAAGAAAAATTTGGATTCTGTGATGCTGTTTGTAAGATGTAAGCCATAACAGCATAGATACAGTATTGTATTAATCATAATACATTACTGTATAATTATTAAGTCATATTAGTGTAGATCCCTACAATCTTTCTTATGTTTTTAAAGTGTTCTTACATACACATGTGTACACATATTTTTGAAAAATCCAGTTATTTCAAGACTCTACGACTCTGTTGCTGTACCTTTCAGTCATGGGAATCGGACATGTCAGGCTAGTCTTGACCTCCTTTTCTGTGGGCCTTTCAGTTCATTAGTCCCCAGAGTCTAAAGGGCCAGTTTCTATCTATCATCAACCTTGTAGGGTCGTTGTAAAGGCTAAAGAGCCCAAATGCACAAGGATCTGTTACAGCACCTGATGCTCCAGCAAAGACTCCATAAGCTTCGGTTCCTTTCTTCAACTTCTTGGTTACAAAAATTATCCATGCTTATAGGTCAGTGGTTCTCAACCTGTGGGTCACAACCCCTTTGGGGGGTCAAATTACCCTTTCACAGGGTCACGTATCATATATCTTGCATGTCAGATATTTACATTATGATCCAAAACAGCAGCAAAATTACAGTTATGGAGTAGCAACAAAAACAGTTTTATGGTTGGGGGTCACCACACCATGAGGAACTGTATTAAAGGGTCTTAAGCATTAGGAAGATTGAGAACCACTGTCTTAGGTTATGTTGCCTATTTTTTTTCATGAAAAAAATCATTTATACAAATAGATAAACTAAAATTACTAATGTTTTGCTAGCTGCTCAGAATGTCTTGCCACCACACCCTCATAATTGGCATGAGTAACTGGTGCCACCGTGGCTGACTGTCAAGGGCGTCAGTGACTGGCCGCACCTGGTTTTATTCTGCAGGTGCACAGGCCTTCACTCCAAGCACACAATTTACCAATACAAAGAGCAGAAAACAGTGATTGTTAACAAGAGCAGGCTACTGCATGCGTCCTGCCTTCGCCTTCATTTTCCTCTTTAAGTCAGAGGCCAGGAGTCCTGCCAGGCAAGGAAGCCGGCAGAGGAAGGAACAGTGGTGCCCGCCATCTCCGGAGAGGCCGAAAGCTGTGTAATTGTCCTAGTGACCTCTCGGGTATTCAGATTGAAGTCTTCATTGCCCATGACAAATATTTATTAAGCCCTGCTTTGTGTTTGGTTTCTAGGTATAATGAATGGTGAGGCAGACGGTTTTAGGTTAAAAGACCTCCAACTCCATTTAACGCCTGGATGGATATCTGGATTAGGTGGCAGATGAATCCTGCAGAAGTTAGTGCATGAAAAAGCCTTTCTGCTGTGTGTTTGAATACTGCAATGACCCCTCCTCTCCAGTTATCTTATATAGTTTATATTCCCACAGTCCTGGGAACTCGATAGGTGTTACTTGTGAGTGCTTGCTTATTAAATGAGTGGGGTATATTAGAATTATATCATCTGTTATCTATCCAGAAACAGGCTAACCAGTTATCACTGTGGCTTGCATAGAAAAATGGCTACATTTATGGACTGGGAAGGAACTTAGAGGATTAAAGGCAGGTGTGGACAAGTGCAGCGGATGTTCCGGTGACCTTGGGAGGAATCATCAGTGTGTTTATAGCCTTAGGAGCTATGGTGTTGTCTGAGAGCATCATGCCTGGATGAGGGCGAGTGCTGCATAGCTTCACTGTGGGCATAAGAGGCCAGGCCAGTGCATATTGGTACAAGTCTCCTGGCCCTGGGAGGTCGTGAGAGTGGAAGGCAACAAGAGGAGCAAACTGTCTGTTCTAAGTGTTCTCAGCTGTAGTAGGAAGGCCTGGACAGAGCAGCCTGAGCTCCGTGGCCTTCTTCCTCCTTTTCCATAAAGATTTACCCCCTTGGCTAGTCCCCATTCATAAAATGAACACATATGTAGAGGGTTATGAACTCTGTGTGAAACACTGGGTAGGACAAAACAGGCCTTACCCCCTTCCATGTGGCTTCACCAGGTAGTTGAAGAGATGGATAAATGCTTATCATAGTCTAGGATCTCATGGGCAGAGGGTGGAGAAGCCTGTCCCTGCAGAGGTCTGGAAGCAAGGGGGCAGGCATGGCAGGGTCTCTCAGGAACCACTCTGTTTTATCAAGGGGAAGCTGGGCAGAAAACAGGAAGGAGTGTGATGTATGGCTGCAGAGTCTGGCCACAGGCAGGAAGTGGGGGAGCAGGAGACTTGTTTCTATTTCTTTTATTCCTTCTTTCCACCAGTACTGGGGATTGAACCATGCCTGCAAACCCCCACAGACTCATTTCTTACGACTCTTTTCTTCATTTCCCTAATGTATTTAGTGTGTGTGTGTGTGTGTGTGTGTGTGTGTGTGTGTGTGTGTAGTATAGATCAGATTGGCCTGTGGGCATGTCTATGAGGGATTGTCTTGATTATTAGTTGACATAGGAGGGCCTAGCTCAGTATAAGAAGCACTGTCTCTAGGCAAGTGGTCCCCGGCTGCATAACAAAGCTAGGTGGAGCTGGAGAGATGGCTCAATGCATAAGATCCCTTGTTGCTTTTGCAGAAGACCAGGGTTCGGTTCCCAGCACCCACCTCAGGTGGCTCACAATTGCCTGTAACCCAGATTCAGTGGATTCGATGTCCTTTTCTGACATTATGGGCACCTGCCCACATATGGTACACACACATGTGTGCATCCCTCTCCATAAATAAAAATAAGTAAATCTTTTTTAATTTTATAAAGAAAGCTAGCTAAGCATGAGTCTGTGAGTGAGCCAGTAAGCCCATTCCTCCATGGCTTCTGCTTCAGGTTCCTGCCTGAGAGTCTGTCCTGATTTCTCCCAGTGATGGACAGTAACCTGAAGTAACGCCCTTCTCCTCCAGATTGCTTCTGGTCAGAGTGTTTTGTCACAGCGATAGAATGTAACTGGAACAGGGGCTTTCTCAGAGCCTCAGCTCTACTTGCAAGGCCCTGCAGAACCACTGTCGAGGGCAGCAGCAGTGGAGAGAAGGATAGATGGACTGACATCCCCATGACCGCCATGGATTTGGAGGGCATCAAGTTAACTGGGAACCCAACTTCTCCCTCCCCCAGCCCCTCTGAATATCCTGTTTCTCGCTCATAACCACAGTTACCATTCCTGGTGCAGACAAGGAGGGAGCTGGGAGTTGGTGCCAGGCCATGTTCCAGCAAGGGCTATTCAAGAGACTGGGGACAGGAGCATTGTCAGTGGGCAACAAAGGGCTCCAGTGTTTTGGGGCAGCACCAGTGGAATTCTGGAGTGTCAGGTCCCCTCTCGGGCAGCTCCTTGGTAGTGCCCATTGACAGGAGCTCAAGGCCTTTTAGTTTCGTGTTGGTGGTTTGTCTCCTGGGGATAGGGTGGTGGCTTCAGACTTGGTGAGTAGGTAGCGATGATCCCTATAGATCTCTGCGGTGGGCTTGACTGATATAGCTAGCATGGGGAGAGTCAAGGAGGCTAGCACAGTGAAGTACTGGTCAACCTGCAGAATGGTAGCATCTGGCAGTATGTGGATATTGTGCAAGTCCTACAGCCTGACCTCCAGGTGCTGACGCTTGCTATCTTCCAGAGCCTTCGGTTCCTCTGTGGTCAGCCCAGCAAAATTTGTGTGGGACACTGGCCTGGGTGGACAGCCGTGGGTAGAGTCAGGGGTGTACCCATCTAGTGAAGAGGTGAGGGAAAGGCAGGGATGAGTCCAGCCTCTGGGCCAGGGGCAGAATCAGGTGCCGGGGCAGAGGTACTGATGCTTCTGGGTATTCCACTAGGTTAAGAAAGGGTTCATGTACCAGGAGACAGAGGGGTCACAATCCCTCCTGAGTGTAGGGGTAGTATGACAGGTAGAAAAGGGCCCATAGTGGACTGCAGTGGGAACATGCCTAGAGATATCAGAGGGAAGGAAAGAGGTCCTAGGGAAGGTTGGGGGATAGAGCAGCAGTGGTGGGATGCAGGGGCAGCCCTGGTTGACAGGCTTAGGAAGCAGTGGCATTAGTGGCACACACAGGGCATCCATACAGCAGGAAGGACAGGAGTGCTGTCGCTGGATCCAGAAGTACATGAAGCCGGAATGGAAGACATATTGCAGGGCAATCTCTAGGCAATGGTCACCATCTCTTCTCAGGAGATGGTGCAATCATTGTCCATTGTCTTGGAGTTCCCCAAGGGGGTGGCATCTGAGTACAGTGTATTCATGTTTGTGGGTAGCTTAGCAAGACATGGCAGTATCTTCCATGGCTTTATTTAACCACCTTGTGGCCAGGTACATGGGCCAGATGGCAAAGAGTGGGAAAATGTGATCGTGGTGGCCATGAAGACCATGTACAGCCAGACCTTGATGGAGTCTATAAATAGAACATGTGTAGAACTTATATATGGCCTTATTGTCCCAGGTGTCCTTGGTCTGGAGTCTCATGGACAGCATCACATATTTGATGAAGATGATGAGCACAATGGTCATCAGAATGGAATTCTCAAAGCCAAAGGCCAGCCGCCTGGAGGCCACATGGGTCAGGATGCTGTGATGTCTGTGAGTGACAACAGAGAAGTCCAGAATCCCCAAGAGGAACATCAGGGAGGTAATATGGCAGTAGATATTGGGGCTGCGTTCTATAAAGTTCATATTGTCCTCATCCAGCCAATGGAAACCCATGAGAAGGAAAGAAGAATGAATAATAGCATGATGGAATGATGGAATCATCCCAAAAGACAGGGAAGGACAGACAAATCTCACTGACAGCATACCAGGCCATTCCATCTCCATGGCCTTTAGCTGCCTAAAGAACACTTTGTCCAAGAGAGAAGGATGAAGGCCTGGATGTACAGAACTGCCATATTGGGGCTGGACTTGATCAAGTTCCCTGCAGTGGAGGTAGAAATGGTATTGAAGTCATAGGCGTGAGCCACCATGGCCCCAGTCAGTGTCTGTCTAGCTGCCATTATCATTGTGGTATAGAGTATTGTCCTGGCTAGGAGCCCCAAGAGCCCACTGTCCAGAGCCTACTCAGTCTCCAGCTCATTTCTTCTTACCACTGAATAAGAATGCATCTCAAGGATGGACCACATCTATTGAAAGCCTTCATGGTTACTTCCATTTTGTGATAATTCAGAGTAAAATTTGGGTGCCGGTGTTTGTGTTGACATGTGTGATGTGACATCATGATGTGACACCAGGAGCATGATAACTGGAAGTATGGTAAGCCTGTGTTTCTGTCTTCTCAGCCTCTGAACTGTCTTCAAAGTGGCTGCACCATTTTGTAAGAGCAGTAAAAGTCAATATGAGCGGTTGTCCTACATCCTGTTGGCATTTGGTCTTGTCAGTACTGTTTCGGTAAACATTTTCTCTCTCTCTCTCTCTCCCCTCTCTCTCTCTCTCTCTCTCTCTCTCTCTCTCTCTCTCTCTGTCTCTCTCTCTCTTTCTCTTTCTCTCTTTTCTTTCTTTCTTAGATTTATTTATTATGTATACAGTGTTCTGCCTGCATAGATGTCTGCACACTGGAAGAAGGCACCAGCTCTCATTGTGGGTCACCATGTGGTTGTTGGGAATTGAACCTGGGTCCTCTGGAAGAGCAGTCAGTGCTCTTAACCACTGACCTATCTCTCCAGCCCCTCAACTTATGGTTTTAATAGCAAGTGGATGGATGTAAAGCTCTGAACACAGGCGCTGCCCTGGTGCAGAGGCTTTGCTTAGTACCTTGTTGCTGCTGTGGCCATTTTAAATGTCTCTCTTCTTATTTTCATGTCTGTGCCTTTCTAATTAATCCATTTCTGTCATTTTGTTTGAGACCCAGATCTCCGTCCTTAATCACTGGAAGTTTTTTCCCCTCTTCTCTGACAGCCTCTCTTCCTGCACCTTTTGTCACCCATAAGAAGACCAGAGACATTTTATGGTTAAGTATTGTGGTGGTTTGAATGGGCATGGCCCCCATAGGCTCCTATGTTTGAGTGCTTGGTCCCCAGTTGGTGGAACTTTTTGGGAAGGATCAGGAGGCGTGGCTTTGTGTGTCTCTGGGAGTGGGCTTTGAGGTTTCAAAAGTCTATAACAGGCCCAGTCTTGTTCTCTCTCTGCCTCCAACTTGCAGGTAAGATGTGAGCTCTCAGTTAGTGCTCCAGCACTGTGCCTGCCTGCTGCCATGCTCCCCATCATGATGGTCATAGACCCACCCTCTGAAACTGTAAGCCAGCCCCAAATTAATTGCTTTCTTTTATAAGTTGCCTTGGTCATGGTGTCTTTTCACAGCAATAGGAAAGAGACTAAGACTGCATCTTGAGTATTGTACTTGTCAGGGTTCTTCAGAGAACTGGGATGCATTGTATGTGGGGGTGGGGCTAGGAATAGTGAAAGGGAGAGGGTTCATTTAAGGTACTTGCTGCTCACGTGATTCTGTAGGCTGGCAAGGCCATATTTGGGGCATGGGCCAATGGCAGGAGATGGGGAAGAGCTGATGTTGAGGTGTAAGTCCAGAGGCATCTTCTGCTGAGTTCCCTCTTGGTCAGAGCAGCCTTTGGCTGGTGGGTGAGGCTCACCTATACTCTCCTGGACTTGGTCTACTGATCTGAATGTTAATACCTCCAAACCCTCATCTGTGCACCCAGAATGATGTTGATCAGTCAAGGATCTGGGCACCACTGTGACTGAGCTACTGTTATAAGTATGTCGATGGTGATTTGAAATTCATTAGAGGCATTTTGAACAAGAACCTTGTTCTGATGTTTTCCTGATTTAGGCAGCTCCAGAGTCATGAGAGATTCTAACTCACGCACAGGAGGCTGACGGTGGCTAGAGCCTCTTCAGTCTTCTGGTTTCAGACCCAGTGTGGGGATGAGGTGTTGGGGAGCGTGTAGGTTACTGTTGTTACCTGGGTGATAATAAAGTTGAGCTGTTCCTGCTTGAAGAACTGCATTACAGAGATTAATTTTGAATTAAATGATAAATTTGAAGCATTTAAAAGAACAATGGCATTTCTAAATGAACTAGGAAGACTAATTATTAACCATAATGATTTTGACTGTCCACCCTGCCTCCTTCCACATTTACAGGACGTCCTTTTCACACCCTGGAAGGGATGGGCAATGACAATGAACTGAAAATTATGCTTGCAGGATTCCTGTTTTTTACAGAAACAGACCTTCATGGTCACTATTTTGTTCATTGTTAGAAACTAGCCTCTGAGATCCAATTGGTATAGTGTTCTGGGAGTCTCTGTCCCAGTCAATGTGACCACTCTTAGTCAATGGCCCAAGTCATGTCTTCTGTCATAGTTCCACCCCAATCTTCATTACTGCTTCCTTCATGTTGGGATCTGCATGATGTGTGATGAAGACCCCACAATGGGGCTGGAAAAGTCATCTAAGCCAGGGGGATGTGGAGTGAACAGGACAGTGACCATGGCCAGGCAGATGTCAACACCAGAACAGAGCAGAGGTGGTTATCTTGATAAATCCAGCCACTGGGAGCAACAGCCAGCTACAAACATTTGAATCTCACACTTGCCAAATCACAAGGGTTCTTCGAGGGACTAGGTGAGGTTGGAAGGAGCGTGAGCCTGGGAGTCAGAAGGATGAACCTGAGATCTCAGCCTGCTACTTTACAGGTGACGTTATTTGGCTCCTCGATCTCTCTGGTATCAGTTCCGAAGAGAGGGAATAATTGCGGTACCTCCTTGGATGGTTGGCATCATCCAAGCTTTGAGCAGCACCATTCTTGAACTGTACCACTTCATTTTACCAGTGGAGAAGCTGAGACTAGAGTCTAAGTAAGTTTCTCCAGGGTTGGAACTGAAAATGGTGAGGGTTCGTCTTTGTTTTCAGTGTCTAATATTGACCCCCTGACGATGACAGGCACATTTACCGAGCAGTGACTGTCAACCAGCAACTCTGCTGAACGCTGTCTACTGTATTCTTGTTTAACAAGACCTTCCAAAGTTGGTGCTTGTATGAGGTTCCTTTTGCAGCGTGGCATTTCTACAGGTTTCATGGCTTAAGATCCAGCCATTTGCTAGTTTTGCTTCTGTGGGTTCGAAGCCTGGGTCTGGCATAGCTGAGTCCTCTCCTCTGGGTCTCTCAAGGTTAAAATGAACGTTAGAGAGCTGTGTTCCTTTTTGGGTACTTTGGGAAAAGTCCACTTCCATTCTAATGGGAGGATCTGGACGTGGGTGCTGAGGGAGGGTAGGCATTCTGGTTAGTATTGATGATTGATTGATTGATTGATTGATTGTTGTCAGTTTGACACAAATTATAGTCATCTAGGGAGAAGGAACTTCAACTGAAAAAATACCTTCATCAGATTGACCTTAGTTAAGGATGTGGGTTATTTTTTGATCAATAATTGATGTGGGAGGCCCAAGCCCATTGTGGCTGCTGCCATCCCTGGGCAGGTGGTCCTAAGTAGTACAAGAAAGGAAGTTGAGTGAGTCATGAGAAACAAGCCAGTAAACAGTGTTGCTCCATGGTCTCTGATTCAGTTCCTGCCTTGGGTTCCTGCCCTGCCTTCCCATCCTGATGGACTGTGAGCTGTATGCTGAAATAAACCCTTTCCTCCCCAAGTTACTTTTGGTATGGTGTCTATCACGGCAACAGGAAGCAAGCTAAGCCACTAGGTTAGTAGGGCTTTATTTTCTCATGTGCTCAGAGGTGAGTAACCAGGGTAGATATCCTGCCTGTCTTCTGTCACCTTTCTCACTGTGGGAAAGATCTGTGTTGAGTGGGACATTTACAACCTCCCGTAACTTGGCTTTAGTCCCCTGTGCACAGCGGATTGCTGAACAGCATGTCTCAGGCTTTGCTTTGGCTTCCTAAGCATTCCCACAGGAGAATCATGGAGAAAGTGCTGTTTGCTTGGAACTGGCTGCTGACCACAGACATGCCATTAGTGTGATGATGGCAAGAGGGGACTCATCCCTCTTCAGAGACACATGCTTGGTTTGTGGCTACCCGGCATGTGCTTGACATCTTTCCAAATCACGCTTGCTAAGCTCCAGATGCCTCCTTTTCTTCCCTGAAAGGTGGTCTCAAGAAGATGAGGAGAAATACACTCTTTTAGCTTAGCAAGACTTCCTGACTTTGTTTTGAGGATGGTCACTAATAGCCAGATGGAGGTTTTTAAAAACTTGCTTGCTGTGGAGACTCAAAAGACTCAGACCTGTCCTTCTTGCTCCACCGAGGGGTACATTAAGGAGGTCTCATAGGATAGACAATGGGAGTTGGGATAATATACAGAGAAAATAGAAGGTTAAAAGAAAATAAAAGGAA
>CABHPH010134594.1:0-42160 GCA_902168325.1 Peromyscus nudipes | reverse complement strand
TATGCAAGAAAATTTCAGAATCTTACAGATTTGTTTTCAGTTTACCAATTCTCACTTAGAACTAAGGTAACAGCAAGGATTATAGCTTCTTGTCTTTAAACAATGGTTCCATGAAAGCATAAAACATTGAATTCAGCTCTTAGGAAACAACATTCTTTATTAATCTATTGGTTTCATTTAAATAAATTCAATTAAGAGATTTGAGAACACCTTTAATCCTAGCATTTGGGGGGCAGAGGCAAGTATATCTCTGTGTGTGAAAAACCAGCCTGGTCTACATAGTGAGTCCCAGGTCAGCCAGAGCTACATAGTGACCCTGTCTCCAAAAAACGGAAGAGAGATATTTGAGAACAAAACAACTCACATTGTTAGAGCAGAAATATGGATATATATGTTGGAGTACCAGTGATGAATTACCACATGTATCAATCGATATTTGTCAAGAACTGAATTGATTGATATAGCTGGTGAACAACATTCCATGTCCACTAGAATAAATAAAAGCATCTAGCTAAGGATCTGGCACAAATTTGGTGCTCAATAAACAGTTAGGGAACCAAACTAATTTTAAAAAAAACTAAAAGGAACCAAACCAGATACTTACATGATTGAGTAAGAACCAATCCATCTTACTCAAATAATCTCCTTAAAGTGTAAAATAAGAATATTTTACTTAAGATTATTTCATATAATTCTAGCTAAGCTTTTCATATGGCAACCCAAACCAAAAAGTTTTATGGATTCAACATGTGAAATGTAATGCCTCTTATATAGTGACAGAAAAGCCTCAATACCCCCAAACAGATGAGAGCCCACCTAGCTCCTCATTCTAGTCTCATCTGAGCAAGCCAGAAATGGCAATCTGTTCTCTACTCACTTAAGAAATCCCACTGAATTAGGATATTATTTCCTTCTACCAACCATGTGGTCTGACAAGATCTAAGAGAGTGGTTCTCAAACTTCCTAATGCTGCAATCCTTTAATACAGTTCCTCATGTTGTGACCCCAACCATAAAATTATTTCGCTGCTACTTCAGAACTGTAATTTTGCTGTTATGAACTGTAATGTAAATATCTGATATGCAACCCCAAAGGGGTCGCAACCCACAGTTTGAGAACCACTGATCTAAGAAATATCGATCACTAAGATTACTAAAGAATAAAAAATCTCCAAGTATTCAACATCACAGTACCCATCACTGGAGGTCAGAAATCACAAAATGATCACAGTTTATTCAATATAAGCTCCTATCTACTAGGTTTCTATCATGACAGAAGTCAGCCATGGCAAAGAACAAGCTTTACATCCTTGTTTCAGTCAGGAGCCTGTTTTTGTTTTAGGATTCTGTCCGTGGTTCTCAACTTTCCTAATGCTGTGACCCTTTAATACAGTTCTTTGTGTGGTGACCCCAACCATGAAATTATTTTGTTACTACTTCGTAACTGTAATTTTGTTACTGTCGTGAATTGTAATGTAAATATGTGTTTTCTGATGGTCTTTGGAGGCCGCAACCCACAGGTCGGAAACCACTGCTCTAAAGGAAGTAGTTCCCCTAACTGGGGAAAGGTGGAGCCCTTATCTGGAAGCTAAGCTGCTGCTGACGTCTTACTTCCAGTCCCATTCATCCACCTCCTTCTGGACCGCACAGCTCACCTAAGTCTTCCTGCTTCACCAGAACAATGCAGCTCAGCCTGGCCCTCAGAGACAGTACTAGCAAGGTCCTTCCTCCTTCTTGGCTGCAAGCACTCTACTGACACATTCTGCCCCAGTAGTTAACAAAACATCCTTACACCTTTCCTTACTTGAAATTGTAATTTTTCTTCTTAGATTTTTTAGTATATTGTTTGGTTATATATGATACAACAACGAAAATTTTCCCACTCAAAATATTTTTTATTTCATTGAAATTGAAAGAGGTATAAACATGAAATTAACATACACTGACTCTACAACCTACAGGTAATGTATTGCCCCTCCATTTACTTCCTACCCTTGGTTTCAAATGTAGGTTTGTTGCTCCCTTCATTTACAATGAACTATACCACCCTCAGCTTCTTACCCACTTACTCATCTTCTTCCCTACTAACAAACGCAAGCTTAGTATTGTTCCACCTACATACAGTCCCCAAGTCTTCCACCTGAAATAACATGCTTACCTAATTGCTCATGTAGAAAAATAAACCACTTAAACAATGTATTTCTTAATTGAACAAATTTTCCATGTGATATAATACATGTAGCTGCTTGTATCAGTTTTAGCTTTGGGGAGGACATAATGGTTCTTCATAGTTTTGTCTATTGTAAGCAGCCTGAACATCTGAAGAAATTAAACTATACTAGGAAAACAAGCAACAAGTTAAAAGACAAGAGGAAACCCTCTCAGTGTTTCAGCATATTTTCCATAGGGAAAATAAAGTATCCTTTTAAAAAGGTGTTCTTACCAATAATGTTGAACTGAACTACAAACACGGAAAACACTGAATTCTCTAGTAGAGGACCACGATGAACTCAACACATTTGCCTCAGTTAACAGCAGATTCCCATCTCCTAAACATATCGGCTAAAGTACTCATTAAATACTATACACAGATCCTGGATTTTCTAGAGCAATACCTCTCTTATACACCCTTTTTGTATGATGTTGTCAAATGGACACTTACATAAAACTGGATCTTTTTTTGTATGTTGCAGAACTTTGTAATGAAAAAAAGTATAATTTCTTTGTCTAAATAAAGTAATTAAATACTAATTTGTTGTTCAAAACACATTGGCCAATCCATTTATGTTGCAAGAGTAAGTGAGCAAACAGCAGCTCTGTAGAGGCTGGGAGGGCTGTCAGTGTTCCTCTCAGAAGCTGTGATGGTCAGCAGTGGCTATCACAGCACTGAACCTACCTCATTCCTTCTTAGATGGACGGTCAAAACTCAATTCCTAACAGGCTATCAACAACTTTACTCTTTGGTAGGTACCTAAATTTAAAGGTCAGCCTTTAATTCCAACACTCAAGAGGCAGAGGCCAAGAGGATCTCAGAGTTCGAGGCCAGTCTGGTCTACAAAGTGAGTTCTAGGACAGCCAGGGATACAACAGAGAAACCCCCGCCTCAAAAAAACAAAAATTAATTAGCTAATTAATTAAAAAATAGCTGGGTAGTGATAGTGTACGCCTTTAATCCCAGCACTCGGGAGGCAGAACCAGACCCAGGATAGGCACCAAAATAACAGAGAAACCCTGTCTCGAAGAAACCAAAAAAAAGAAAAGAAAAGAAAAGAAAAGAAAAGAAAAGAAAGAAAGAAAGAAAGAAAGAAAGAAAGAAAGAAAGAAAGAAAGAAAGAAAGAAAGAAAGAAAGAAAATAACAGTTTTGTCTTGACTTCCTTATCAAAGGCACATTAAAATGAATGACTTTTTTTCAGTTTAATTCTCCACTAAGCCTCAATCAGCACAGAATCCAAACACATTGAAGGTTTTCTTCCTCACAGCTACAGAGAAGGACCAAAAGGTGTGTTAAACATTAAAATGCCTATTTATTGCTGCTTCAATGTCTCTTGGGTTTTGCTTTGTTTTTCTACTGATTTTTTTTATTGGTCCTTTAAGATTTTGCACTACAATGCCAAATTTAACAATAATATCTCAATTCTTCAGTGAGGGATCTTGCATTTGTTAGAACTTTGATATAACACAATCCCTCATCTCAAGTAAAACTGGTAATGAAGATTGTTTTGAAATATTTAGCTCCAAGTGCATAATCCTATATATCTCAGTCATCAAGATTTTAGTTAAAATGTCTGTTTGCAAAAGCTGTTTACTATACACAGCTACTTTATGACAAAAACAATCAGGGACAACTCTTGGAGCCATGCAGTAATGGAAAATCACCTCCAACATATGTGCAACCCGTGTTTCTACACTGTCTTTGGCACCTGGTGAGTTTTTCTTTAAGTCTGACACTCTCAACCAAGTGGCTTCTTATAACCAACCAAAGAGAAAATGAAGTTTACTTCCATCAACTATGCTGATTAGTGTGACTGATTAGTGTGACTGAGGAAAGACAGGATTAAGCTTATTTACTTTGTAATGAAGCCTAGTATAGACAACACTCAAAGTAGTAAGGTAAGGTCATCAGTACTGACCTCACCAGGTCATCCAGGGTTCTAAACAATATCAGCAAAACAAATACTAACCATCGGGGGTCTACCTTAGAAACCTAAGTGGTTTTCTCCTTATATTTCTGTGTTCATGTTCCCACGTGGGACAAAGAGAATAATCCAGGTATTGCAGAATCTTTTAATTACACAGAATCCACTTTAAAATGTACCTGATCCATAAAGAAGTCTAAGGAAATTCCATTAAACTGATGGATCAGAATACCTCTAAAGACCAGTGGTATAATCAATCATGTCAGCTAAAGTCAAGAATGGAGTTAAATATACTCATCTTAGTTATATTGAGTCTATTTTAGAGGTTAACAGCCTGGAACAAAATAAATAATGAACCAGTCAGTCTTTGACAAAGTTCCATGCATGTTACCCAGCTCACAATCATCTGAAAACAACCTGGTGGATCCTTAATACAGAAGTACCCTTCCAGTGCAAGTCACTGTGCTTCTGCTAAGGGAGTAAGGTAATGTCTGGCCTCCTGGGAGTCAGTGCCAGGCACACTGTAAAGAAAGTACTGTTAACAATCTCTGTACTCCACATGAGGAACAGAAACAGACAGGGCTCAGGGAGGACTTTTAAACATGGCTTCCAGAACAAATGCCTTGGGGTTACCAGTTAAGTAAGTAATGGAGTCTTAGTCCTTATTTTTTTTAAAGAGACTACCTAAGAGAAGAAAGCCCAACTTGTCCTGTTTGTTCATCCACAACCAGGTCAGGCTGACTGAGCGATGGCTACAGGAATGGGGAAGAGAAAGAGATCTGGAGGTGTAAACAGGTGTTTGTGTAGGAGGGACACAAATGGGACCTGGTCCCAGTAGACTTTAAAAGTTAAGGAATGACTGCCTTTTATATAGATTGATACCTAGAAGGAACAAGGAACACTGGATATACCAAATGAACAAAAGAGGAAAGGCTAGGGAGAAAAGTATAGGAAGAAAGGGGAAAGAGTATGGGGATGATGGAGAAAAGAGGTCAAACTCAGGTTTTTTAAGGTGGTCCGATACTTAATGATTATTAACCAGGGAGCAACTGAGAAATAACACACTCTGGGAATAACTACATCCAAGTCACCAAACCACTAACCACTAATAAGGAAGAAGTGAGGCCAGAATCTGAGGGTAAAATGGCTTGTTGATTTTGTTGTTATAATCTGACTCTATGATCATTCCAAAATTCAATCCTAGAGTCTTAATGACAGTAGAGATTTTGGAAGGTCTACTGAACAAAATGCTGAGTGGTTTTGTAATTAAAGGAGACGATCATCAGGATGCAAAGGGACCTACAAACTAAACATGTGACACAGGTAGTTTCAAAGGTCATGATGGTGGGTGGAATTGGCTAGCGGAACTAGGAAAAAACTATAAGCTTAGCAAATTTCAGGAGTGAAAGATCCAGTGTAACAAATATTCCAGAAATGGGCAGAGACAACAGCCTGTGCCGAGTGATCTTTATTAAAACAGAGCAAAAGTACTAATTTCAGCAGGAGCCGTAGTGAGAAACATAGCAATGTCCTCTGCATCAGAAATAGTGAGTGCTTCACAATGCCAACATCTTATACCTATCTGTTCTTTTAAAAGGATGATAGCAGGAATCAAATTATTGCACTGTTTCACAAGGGACATTTAAAACAGCAACTTTATTTTCTAAGCGTCAGTATCAAACATGTAAACCACATGCTTTATTACTATTGATACACATAATTTATAAGTTTAGATGTCAACTTTAAAATGTACAAATTCCTTCAGACAAAGTATGAAAAACTTCTCTCTAACCCTGCTATGAATTTAGGAGCTAATATGTCTCTCCATTTTTGTCCTGAGTTGGTGCAAGGCCTTTAGGATGTCAGAGCTCTTCGTGAATCTGTTATGAGATGCCAACCTTTCTGGGAGGGGCATCACCCTGGGCAAAGGTATAAAGGCATTCACAGAAGCTGGATCAGTGGGCTCTAGGATTCCTGAGGGAAATCGGGTACTGGGTCACAGTATCTTCTATAAGAATGTTTTATAATGTCTGCCTTGTTTTCTTCCCCCTGGTTTTCAATGGGCATCTGGGATTAAGTTATATCCTTTTTTTTTTTTTCTCTCTATCAAAGTGCTTAGAAAGCCTAATCCTGCTTAACTTCCAAGATCAGATGAAGTAAGTCATGTTTGGGGTGGAATGGCCATAGACAAGTAACTTATATCCCTTGTTTTCTAAGAAACTAAGTTGTCATATTTATGTATAATGTTTTTGTTTTTGTATTCCTTGTCCTTTGGATTTCTAGAGTTTCTTTGATGATACTGGACCTATTTTTTTTCTTTTTCTACCATATTTCTACAATTTAACAATTTTATTGATCTATAGAGAAGAAAGTTCAGCCTTCACTGATTTGGACTACAGTGCTTCTGCTTTGAATTTATGGTTTTTCTTTTATTTTTAAATTTATTTTGCCTTCCTTTGTTCAATTTCTTTTTTTTAATTTTTATTTTTTTCGAGACAGGGTTTCTCTGTGTAGTGTTCAACTTCTTGACATGGAAATAAGATTATTGGTTTGAAGTATTTTTATAATTCTATTATCAGCACTATTATCAGCACTTTCCTTTTAGATCCTGAATATACTGTGGAATTTTTTTCATGTGTTATATCATTTCAAAATATCTTTTAATTTCCCATTAGCCTTCATCTTTGACCAAATAGTTTTAGAAGTCTGCTGTTGAATCTACAAATACTTAGAAATTTTCCTATTGCCTTTCATTCCTAATTCCTAGTTTATTTCTATTATGACCTAATAGAAAACATTTTGTATGAGGTTCAATTACTTTATATTTGTTAAGGCTTATACTGAAAGCAAATTTATGGTTTGTCAAAATATTCCATGTGTACTTATAAGGTATATTCTACAAATGTTAAATAGATCCAGCTAGGTGACAGTGTTGCCCATGAGTTTTATACACCTGATAGTCTGTGTCTCTTGGTTCTACCTGTCCCTAAGGAAAGTGTTGGTATCTATAACCCTACTTAATTCTTTATTTCTCCTTTAGGTGCTCTCAAATTTTGCTTTGTATGTTTTTACATTGTGTTATCTGGCAATATTCCTCTGCATCTTGAGTATTTCAAGTCTACTTTGCTATTAATAATAGCCACTGTAGTTTGTCTTTCCAGTAATGTGTCACATTGTAAGTTTTTTTTATTTTTTCACATTTAGCCTCCTGATGTTACAATATTGGAAGTATGCTTCTAATAAATAGCAAATAGTAGGGATATCTGTGATACACTCTTAAAAGCTCTTAATAGTTGTGTTTATGTCATCTAAACTTTACTTACTGCTGCATAAGAATTTATGCTTCCCATTTTATTCTTCCTTTGGTTTCCTTGTTTCCCCTATCCTGCCTTCTTTCAGGTTGAGCATTTCATCTTTATCCATTGTTGCCCTAACATCATTGTTTTTTTTTTTAATATTGGCTCTATAGATTATAAAATACACAACTTTTCATAATCTACTTAGAATCAGTATTTTACCATGTCAAATGGGCCATATATGTTACATATAATAGTGTATCCATTCACAATTTTCTTTTTACTGTTAAACCTATTTTAAAGAACTCATAAAAGAAAATGGTCTATGACAGTGTTCATCTTCCCTTATTCCTAACATCCAAATCTCCTTTGTGTATCATTTTCCCTTCTGGCTAAGCAATTTACTTAGCTCTCTTTTAGAGTAGATTCGATGACCAATGAATACTGTTCTCCTTCATCTGAACTTTACATCACCTTCTAAACATCATTACCCTTGTTCATGTGTAAAAACCATTTTTCTGGTTGTACATAGTGTTTTCTTTGAATGTTCTAAAATTATCTTTTGTGTCTCTCTTCTCATTTCCATGGATTCTGGTGTGAAAGTCAAGGTAATTGGGGGAAGAGGGTATCACGTTTCTCTGGCTATTTCCAACTTCTTTTTTCCTTGTGTGTTAGTTCCAGATATATGAAGACATGGAATGGATTTCTTCAGAGTTGTTCTAGTTTGGGTTTTCTAAATCTGTATCTTTATATTTTTTCTCTAAATTTGTGAGGTTGTCAGCTACCAATGCTCCAAGTATTTTCTCACTATGCATTCGTTCTCAAAATGTCCAATGTTTTGTGCTAGAAACCTCATCCAATGACTGAGGGAACCGGATGCAGAGATCCATGGCCAGGCCCCAAGTGGAGCTCCAGGAGTCCAATTGGCAAGAAAGAGGAGGGTTTGTATGAGCAAGAATTGTTGAGACCAAGATTGGAAAAAGCACAGGGACAAATAGCCAAACGAATGGAAACATATGAACTATGAACCAATAGCTGAGGAGCCCCCAACTGGATCAGGCCCTCTGGACAAGTGAGACAGTTGATTAGCTTGATCTGTTTGGGAAGAATTCAGGCAGTGGGACCGGGTCCTGTCCTCAGTGCATGAGCTGGCTGTTTGGAACCTGGGGCATATACAGGGACACTTGGCTCAGCCTGGGAGGAGGGGACTGGACCTGCCTGGACTGAATCTACCAGGTTGAACTCAATCCCCAGGGGAGTCTTTGCCCTGGAGGAGATGGGAATGGGGGGGTAGGCTGGGGGGAAGGGGGGCGGGAGGGGTGAGAACAAGGGAATCCGTGGCTGATATGTAAAATTAAATTAAATTATAAAATTTTAAAAAATGTCCAAGTTTTATATTCCCATAGCTCCTTGAAGTTCTATTCAATTTGAACAACATATATTCTCTACCACCCAGATAGAATTTTTTCTGATTTATCTTCAAGCTCTTCACATTCTGCTGGTGAGTTTCCACTCAGTATTTTTCAGTTCTAATATCCCCATACCTTTCTTTCTTGTCTCTTTCTCTACGCAGACCTTTCCATTCATTTCCAGAACGTTTACAACCGCTTGTCAGAACTGTATATAACAGCTACTGCAAAGTCCATGTTCACTGTCTGCATCGTGATGATAATCAGTGAGGTCAGAGCACTGGTTTTCCAAGTTTCTACGCACATGTGCTCTCAGTAGTGTCTGATTTCTGCGTTACCTTGTTCTCACTTCTCCAGCCTGAATGCTGGTGCTGCCATGCCCTGCTTGGTTACATCTGACACAGTATCTGTCTTAAGATCAAGTAGAAGACGGGATGAGAGAGAGGAAAACAATGGTTATCTGTCAACTGCAGAGCAAAGTTTCTTCCCATCCCTCACAGTTCTAGCTGCCACTGTAGCTTCTGCTGACAATGCATAAGAGAAAGTGTGGAGGGGCAGAACTCTGAGCTGAGGAGTTATCTCTGTGGCTTCTTGACCACAACTAGCAGGCTTCTTTTGGAGCTTTCTGTCTAGGTTTCAGATTGTGTTAAATTCATGACCAGGGATACTAGAAGGAAAAAAATTGTAAACTCACAGACAGGCCAATGGTCTTTGAATTCTAGTTTTCTTTCCCAATCCAATTTATTTATTCTGTAGTCCTCAGACAGCTGTTTAATCCATTTTGTCCTGGTTTTACAGATGCATTTTTAGGGTGAAACAAAAGGAGTATGTGTGTCTAATAATTACGTAGAACAGAGTTAGCCCTAACTTCTTTTCAGTCACTCAATTCTCATTGGCACATGGACTCTTCAAATATTCTTACCAATAGATGTTAGTGACATAACATTAAAAAGGAGCCGGGCAATGGTGGCGCACACCTTTAATCC
Organism: Peromyscus nudipes; assembly: GCA_902168325.1. NCBI lineage: Eukaryota > Metazoa > Chordata > Mammalia > Rodentia > Cricetidae > Peromyscus > Peromyscus nudipes. The sequence goes on along the minus strand of CABHPH010134594.1, from coordinate 32,333 downwards.
CAGCACTCAGGAGGCAGAGGCAGGAGGATCTCTGTGAGTTTGAGGCCAGCCTAATCTACAGAGTGAGTTCCAGGGCAACCAGGGCTACACTGAGAAACCCTGTCTCAGGGGAGGGGGAAAAAAAAGTAGTCTCCAGTCCTTTGTTTCACCAAGGGCTCAGGATCACATGTAGCCAACAGAAAGACAGGTACCAATCAAACTATCAACAAAAACGAGCTCATTTTGCTTAAGGAGTTTGTATGATTACAGACTGTTACTGCAAAGGCCTCAGAGACATTATGTAAGGCACTACCAGCAAAGGCTCTGTTTTCACTCTTCAGCTTTCCTAAAAATTACAGTGATCCCAGGATGGTACATTAGTGTGTATTTATCTTTACAGGTAACTAAGGAATACTATTCAATAAAATGTCAACGCTGGGTGTGGTGGCGCACGCCTTTGATCCCAGCACCTGTGAGGCAGAGGCAGGAGGATCTCTGTGAGTTGGAGGCCAGCCTGGTCTACAGAGCAAGTTCCAGGACAGCCAGAGCTGTTACACAGAGATACCCTGTTTTGAAAAAAAACAAAAAGCAACAACATAATGTCAAACAACTATGACTAGTAGACTCAAATTAAAATCATTAAGGACTGGGGCTAGAGAGTTAGCTCAGTGGTTAAGAATACTAGTTGCTCTTGCAGAGTACCAGGATCCAGTTCCCAGTATCCACATGGTGGCTAACAAGCATTTTAACTCCAGTTCCAGGAAATCCAATGCCCTTTTCTGAACTCTGCAGGCACCAGGTAGGCATGCACCTATAGCATATACATACAGGCAGGCAAAACACTTATATATAAAATAAACAGATCTAAAAAAATTTTTTTTGATTATTTAATGACATGGTTTATTTCAAAAGTATGGTCCTGGATCTATTTCAAACTTTCACTTTGGAAATAAATGTTTTAAAATTTAGTGTTAACAACAAAAACAAAATCAAAAGCAGAAGACTTAAGGGTTAGATGGCACTAGGCCTCCAATAAAAACTTGATGAGGAAGAAGAGGAGGGGAGAAGGGAAGGAGGATAGAAACAAAAAGAATTAAAAGAATGATTTCGGAACAAGCTTAAGAAGTAAGATCATTTCAGAATAACAAAATGGTAAGAGCATTAGAACAAAATGGTAATAACAATAAGAGCAGAAGAACAAAATGGTAATAACAATCGGGTAAGAGCACTTGCTACTAAGTCTGACAACTTCAGTTTGATCTCTGGGCCCACACAGTGGAAGGAGAGAAGAACTCCCCTAAGTATTCTCTCATCTCCAACACATATGCACACAAAATAAATAAAAACGCAATGAAATTTTTAATGAAGATGATTTTAAGGAAATTTAATGAACCATATATGTTTGTCTCCATAGCAAACTTTAAAATTCAGTGACATTATAATCACTTATTTTCCGTACATTGATTGTTAAGACAGTTAATTACTATACAATGAATCAAAAATAATTCTCCCTAAATAAAAAGAATATTATAGTATAGTTATGTGTTTCTATGAGATTTAACTTGGTAACTCTGACAAAGGAATATTTGAAAGGAATTAAGATATGCAAAATTAGTAGCTAGTTTTCATTTCTTTATAAACAGGCAAATAAATAAAAATATTAACCTTTAATGTGTTTAAAACCTTTAGAGCATCTTCATTTAAGCAGGAGGCAAATCTGTCTCTATACTCAGAGTAAAACATGTTTTCCATGAGCTGGAAAGATGGCTCAGCAGCTGCTCTTGTAGAGGACCAGGGTTTGGTTCCCAGCACCTACATAACACCTCACAACAGTCTGTAACTTGAGTTCCAGGGAATCCAATGCTTCTTCTGACCTTTAAGGGCTCATGCACATACATAGTACACATACATACACTCAGGTACACAAACATACACATACAAAAATAAATGTTTTTTGGAAAATGCTTTCCCTTCTGCACAAATTTCTTCCAGATTTACTTAATGGCCAAAAAATTGGCTGACCAATTAAAAATCTGAACAGAGAAACTTGAAGACATTAAAATGCATCTATCAGGAGGATTGCACAGAAGATATAAGGCTACTAACTTGACCCTTCTGTGCAAGCTCACTTTTCAGATTTCCTATGCCTAGACCTAGTAATAAACTACTTTTTCCTGTCAACTATAGGATATTAGAGAAAGGAAAAAGGTAAAGGAATCCAGAAAGGATGGGAGAACAAACCTATTCTGTTAATAGGAAAACAACTCAGTAAGAGAAATGCTTAGGTTGGGTTTTTTGAGACAGGGTTTCTCAGGCATCACAGCCTGAGTTTGATCCCGGACCCCACATGGTGGAAGAGAATTGATTCCTGTAAGCTGTCCTCTGATCTTCCTCTTGTATCATAATGTACACACAAAATCAATTTCATTCAAAAACTTAAAACCTCATTACCACTCCTTAATTTTTTTAAAGTAAGCACTTATATTTGAAAGGGAGTACACACTATGAAAGACAATCTAGAATTTACCTCTCAAACCCAAGTCCACTGTTAAACTGCTGATTATAAGATGAAAGGCAAATACAGTTACCGGGTTCCTTTTAAATGTTCTTATGAAACACAATACTATGAAAGAGATCCATCTGAAGAGAGCTCTATTGTAAAAAGTTGTATTTGTCCAGTAACTATAAATCTATAAGCTGAATTTGTTAACACTTTAACTTTGTATATTAGAGACAATGATAGGAAGTAAGAGTATATAATATTATTTTACTCTCTATTACTGCCCCCTACACATTTCTTTAAAGGTCAGCTAGAAAGCCCTGAATTTAAGTTAAAAGTAAGAATTACAGCATCTATACAAACACCACCACCACCACCACCACCACCCCACCGCCAAAAAGAAAAAAAAAAGAGAGAATAAACTATGATCCAAAACAAGCAGAATCATAGCAATGCCAACTATGGTTGTTTTTCTACAATGGATACATTTCAAGACATAATTTTTAACCGCACCACAAGAAAGGGGCTTCATGATAGTTATTTTGGCTACTTTATTGTTTCTGTACTTTTAATCTTTGACTTCTCTATACGAACATAGAAACTTATTGTTTAAGTTCACCTCTAAAGTTAGAAAAATGGATTCTAAAATACAGCAGCAAAGTGAAGGAAAACACAGCTTATGAGAGCAGCCCAGACACTCACTGAAAGGCCCCACACTCCATAATGTACCTCCCTTCCCGATTCCTAAAGAAGCTAGATGAAGCTCACTACCAAGCTCAGTAAGTTTTCTACTAGGAAATTTTAAGGACCCTATCTTACTAGTCGAGGTCAGTCCTCCCTCTGAGGAGCCAGTTGATTCCTGCAATAACAAGGCTGAAATCAAGTCAGGGTCAGTGGACTTTAATACCAGGCTGGCTTCTTGCCTTTGAGGTAATCATGTCAAGAAACATTAAGGATTATGGCACATGAGCACTCGCACTCACACACTGAAATATAAATAAAATATAAATAAAATACAAATAAATTATCTTCCAAAACAGGAGCTGACAAATAAGCCATCGGCCAAATCTAGCCAGCTGCCTACTTTGTTTTGATTTTGTTTTTGCTTTTATTTTAGGAAGTCCCACAGCCTGAGTGTGTTTTCACATGTTTACAGTTTAGGGGCTAGAGGGATGCCTCAGTAGTTAAGAGCACTGGCTGCTCTTGCTCTAGCACCACATGGAGGCGCACAACAACTGTAACTGCAGTCTCGCTCTTCTGGCCTCCAAGAGTACAGCATGCATGTGATGATGCACAGACATACATATAGGCAAGACACTCATACACACAAAATAACAAAACAATTAATAAAATCTTTAAATGGCTATAGTTTAAACAGAAAAATGTACAATTTTGTCTATTGGTCTGAAAATATGAAAATAAAATACTATATGAACCTTTCAAATAAAATTTATTGAACTCTAACACAAATACCTTGCTCCATAAAAATCCTAGGTATAATGTAAACATGATTATAATGCTTTGAATGTTAGCATCTAACCCCATTACAGAAACAGTATGATCCAAACTTAAATGTAATAGACACACATAAGAAAAAAGGAGAGGAAAGATGTCAACATGAAAATGTCAATATGCAGTTATAACTCTTGATAAGCACTATTTTTACTGTTATTTTTCTGTACTTTATAAAAGTTCTAAACTGGGTAATCTTCTTATAATCACTGTATAGTTTAAACACACTATAGAATACCTTTACAAGAAAAGAGAGCAAAAATGTTAACCACTTGAATTTAAATACACGGTTACTTGCACACAGGTTCAGTCAACATTACTATTCACCATTTCTTATAATTCATATTGCTAAGAATTAATACAGAGCATAGGAGATTGCTCAATGGTTAAGAGCACTTACTAAGCAAACATGAAGATCTAATTATGAATCGCCAACATCCATGTAAAAAGAAACTTGGACATAGCAAGATGTAGCTGTAACATCAACACTGGGACATACCAGCACAAAGATCTCTGGCATTTGCTAGGCAGTCAACCTAGTCAAAATGTCGGCTTCTGGTTCAAGGAGCGATCCTGTCTCAAAGGACTATGGTAGAGAGCAACAGAAGGACATCCTCCTCTGAACTAGTATGTGCACAACTATGCACACTCATATGCATGTAACACACAATTAAACAATATTTTTACAACACACAAAAGAAGAGTCAATCTTCTATTCTGAATGCCTTCAGAAAGAGTTGTTGATTTGGACTCATGTTACTATTTTGGAATTAGCAGTTCAGACACACTATAAAGTATCTTTACAATTTAAAATTAAATTTAAAAAATAATTATTCACTACATTCATGTTTACATCAATGTTTATTTCAAAGTACACTTTGACCAAACCCCAAAAAGTCAACATACTCTTTAAAGCTAAAACAATTAACATTTAAAGTTATATTGAATAACATAATTTCTTGTTTCTTGTTTAAAGAAAAATAGATCTTTCCTGACAAAAAAATAAAATACTTTTTATACATGACAGGTATCCTGATAAACTGAGCACAGTTAAAGAACTACGGTTGTTTGCAGCAGTGCCCACACACCTGTAAATCTAGCACTCAGGAGGGGATGCATGAGGGGAACTTTAAGGCCAGCCTGACCTAAAAGAGATCCTGTCAAAACAATCATCAATCAATGGCACTCTTCACTGTGGTCTGGGGAAAAGAGTTTTTGCCTTGCAGTTTTGTTTCCTGAGTCTATTCTGAAAGTGAGTTTAAGTCTAGTTGTGGATGACGTTAATTAAAATCCAAACAAGCTTAGTGGCACACACCTTAAATCCCAGCATTTGTGAGTTCAAGGCCAGCCTGGTCTACAGAGTGAGTTCCAGGACAGCCAGAGCTACATTGGAGACCCTGTGTTGAAAAGCAAAAGCAAACAAAGAAAATAATCCAAACTAAAATCTCCAGTCACAAACGTGACGAATACCACACACAAGACTGTAGCGGACAGTTTTTCTTTCTACGTGTCACTGACGTTTCTGTCCCTCTATAGTATACTTTTAAGTGGTAGACAATTTAATCTCATTATAAAGCAAAACTAAGTTATACAGTTAAAAAAATTCTTTTTGACCATGCCACAAGCCAAAACCACAAAGTGACAAACTCTAAGCTAGTTAACACTGACCAGAGGGGCATGGGCATGCACAGGTCCCTCTGAGGGATCCCCAGCACCACACAAGCTGGATGAGGAAGAAGACATCACACTTGGGAGATAGAGAAAGGAGGATCAGAAGGGAAACCTTGGCTACAAGAGACCCTGTCTCAAAGAGAAAGGGAGGGAAGGAAACTAACACTGACCAGAGTACAAATTCCTATGAAGGACAAGTAGATCTGAGTTTCCCTCCTCTCCCTCTTATCCCTGACAGGAGGAAGTGCTGATAGAAATAAACATTTATACAGAAATTACACTCAATATACCCTGTTAACAACATGTAAAGGTTATGAATTCATTTACCTTAATATTTAATTCCTACATTTTGCAAGGTCATGGCCCCCGCCAAAAAAAAAAAAATCTTGGCAACCAAGTTTCTTGAATAAATCAGAAAACACATTTCTTTAGTGTTTCATATGAAGTTTTGTACTCAACAAGCCCAGTATCCAAGTTAGTGTATTTCAGGTATCTACAAGCAGGGAGAAAGAGGTAAGTGACTTCTAAACCAGTCCTGGCTACACAGCAATACCGTGACTCAAACATAAAACTTTTTTTTAATGTTAGACATGTATGTAAGAAAATCATCCAAAAAAGACATTCTGTGTTAACATATAAAGTAACTGGCTTGGTTCTAAAATCTCAGACTTTTTAGAAAACTTTTACTTACTCTGAGAGAAGTGCAGGAATTCAATACACCACAAAACTCTTAGTAGATTTCTATTTTTGGTTTCTCCCATAATAAATAGTAGAGGTTAAAGCTGGAGCTGCTTTTCTGACTTAATAGATTTTTACATACTCAGCAAGTTACAACAGGACATACTGTAATACCAAAATGGAAACTACTTAATCAACATTTCCTTGTGGAAACAGATCATACAGAACAGTTTGTAGGGGTAAGATTTTGTTTTTGAAAGTTAGCACTTAATTTTATTAACAACACAAACTCTCCCCCACCCACTCACCCATCCACCCCTGTCTTCTACCATATGCAGTCAGTGTTAGTGAACATTAACAATATATACCAAAAACCAAAATTATTAGCAGCAATGTAAGTTGTTTGTTAATAATGGTAAATAAAACCCTACTCTTATTTTAAGTCCCATAGACTGCTCTTCATGCTGCATATTTTTAAACCATTTCTATAAAAGACTCAAGACACTCAAGAAATCCACAGTATGATGCACCCAGTATACCATCTTCCAGACTTGAAGTTTCAGACTACAGTCATCCCCACATCTCAAAAGAAGAGACAAAGTTCTATTTTTAAATGCTGGGCATGATTGTAAAATACTCTTCTCTTCCTGCTTTCTTCCCCCAAATACATGGAGTACGTAAATAAAACCAAAACCTTACCATTGATATAGTCCCAGCCTCACACTTGTTCCCACTGGCTTTACCAAATATAACTTCCAAATTCTAAGTTTTAGTTACTAACCTCTTCATTTAAGTAGAAAAATAAAAGACATTTGCTCTGAACTAAACAGGTTATTATAGTAGAATTTATAAGCACTTGTCCCTAAAAGAAAAAATAAATAAATCAGTAAAAGTAGATTTTACCACCGCCTTTAATCCCAGCACTCAGGAGGCAGAGGCAGGTGGATTTCTATGAGTTCAAGGCCAGCCTGGTCTACAGAGTAAGTTTCAGTACAGCCAGGACTACACAGAGAAACCCTGTCTTAAAAAACTTTAAAATAAAAAGGGTAGATTTTACCAAGTAGATTTCATGGGATAAAGACAGGACCATATTTTTTTCACTAACCTCATCCGGTCTTTAACCTTAACAGTATGTTTAAATTCATTAGTACCATTTCTTCAAAGGACAGTAACTATAGCTATAGAAATATTTACCTTGTGTTCAGAAAAAAGAGATAATTTGCTAATGCCAATATGTTCCCTTCTATATCTGAATAAACCAAATAAACCAAATGCATAGATTAAACCAAAATATCATGTGAAGACTGGCAATCTGAAGGAAGTAAAATCTGGCTTTAGGATGCACTTTGAAAGCATTCTTGCAATACTCACTCAATTGCCTTATTCCTTATGCTTCCTCTTGACAATGTCTACACACACTTCCTAAGTTTTCTTCTTGCAAGAGTCAGCACTTATCGAATGAGCTCAGAGTACAGACACTTGCTGTTTCCAGCAAGGGACAGAAGGCTGAAGAAAAGCACTGTAAACGGCTGAGAAAAAATTAAAGTATTCATTCTCATGCAAAATGTTTCTCCATATCTGAAACTTAAAAAAAAAAAAAAAAAAAAAAAAAAAACCTCAGGAGATAGCTTAGCTAATAAGACATTCATTGCAAAGCCTGACCACCCATCTCTAGCATCCGCATGGTAGAAGCAGAGAAGTGATAACTCCAAGTAGTCCTCCAACCTACACACACACACACACACACACACTACACAAACACACATGAACTATAGCATGGTAGCACAAAGTAAATGTATTTTAAAAAAATATATGCATCCAATGCACAAGTTCATTTCATTTGCTTGATTTAAGGCCCTAACTAAATCTTGCCATGATCAAGTAAAAACTTTGGCCAGTAATTTCTATGAATTTACTGGCATACATGGAGATAAACAATAGAGCCCCAGTGTTTTTTACAGTATGCATCATTAGCACAGTCTCACAAAGGCTCTTAACAAACAAAAGTGCAAGTCTCTTGAGGTCATCTGAGATCTCGTGAGACTGTTCATAATTTCAGGGTGTTAATTCCCTGTGGCCAGTCTTTTTCCAATATGGATCATCAGTTTCTCCCTCCCCAAATTCCTATTATCTTTTCAACTGACTCAGAGATTCTCCATTTCCTATCTCAAAACACAGTCTGTGTGGTAATTATTAAGCAGCCAAGATAAAATGGCTTCTTTGGGTACCTACATAAGTCAATACTTTCCACTGTTAGGATTAATAAAGCAGTTAAATTACTGTGCTTTAAAAGTTATATTTTACTGTGCTTGATTAGAATGTCTTGGCATTACTTTGTACGGTACTCAGAATATCCTGTTTATGATTTTAAATAGTCCTAGAAGGTCTAGGTTTTATATGTGTCAAGAGAATGTGTTAGTGAACAGCTTAAGTGCTAACATAGCTGCCAAACTTCAATTAAAATTTCTATCACACTAGGTTAAACCAAAACTGAACAAGGACAAGGATGCTGCCAATAAATAGGCCCACCACTTCTGTCTGTATTCTCAACATGAATAGCATGCATTCTTTTCCTAAATGTGTATATATTTATATACATGTGTCAGCCTGTGTGTGTGAAGTATAAATGTGTTCACATAGATATTTCAACTACAGACACATGACTCATAAAGATCCAAGCAGAGCAGTAGCTTCCTCTTGTCACAGAAGTAGTTTCTATCAATCTTTAGGTCAATTAAAAAAGGGAAGAAGGCGAGTGTGCTACACACGTGTAATCTCATACTTTAGAGGTTAAGACAGGAGGATCATGAGTTCAAATCCAGACTAGATTATATAACAAAAACTTCAATTAAAAAAATCTCAAAGTTCTAAATACAAATTTAAAAGTTTTATATAACTTATTTGGTGGTAAAAATCTGATCTGAACTGAAACGAAAATAATTATAGTCTTCATTTATCCCACTGAGTATTTATGTTAATGTTTCAATTCATAAATACTGATGCCCTTGATTTAAAGATTCTGCCATTGTGCTCTAGGGAATGTTATATACTCAGTAGTACATACTACTAAGGAAGCTTTTAAGAATAAAAAATAAATGTGGTGATATTTTATTTGTATGTTAATAAATAAAGTTTGCCTGGAGATCAGAGGACATAGCCAGCCATAAACAAAAGTCAGGCAGTGGTAGCACATGTCCTTAATCCAATCACATGGCAAGCAGAGTCTCTGTGTGTGTGTTCAAGGACACAATAGGGAACAACCAAGCATGGTAACACACGCCTTTAATCCCAGTACCAACCATAGAGACCTGGAGGTCTGTACAGACAGGCAGTGACAAGGAAGTGAGGTAGCTGGGCCAAGAGCCTATACAAAGGCAGAACAGCAAGGCAATAAAGGTGCAGGTTAGACAGGAAGAAGTCTCTCTCTTGGGAAGCTACAGCGGCGTGGTAAGTTAAGGCTAGCTGGTGTCTCTCACTATTTCTCTGATCTCTACGGCTTTCACCCCTATATTTGGCTCTGTGTTTCTCATTTAATAAGACCATTTAGAAATTCATCTACAAATAAAATTTAAAACAAATCAAATACCAAAGTTTGGCTCAAATTATACTTCTTTCTTTTTGCCTCTACACTTTCCTAATATCATTCAACCATACAACAAAGATTCACAATAAGGTTTATGTCTTCAACTTCTCTCTTTAAAGCTCTTCATTTCTTTTCTAAAGAAGGTTCCACAAAGGTAATAGGACAGGGCTGACGATATATCAAGGTTCAAAGAACACTCGAGCCAGCAATCATGAACCTTCTAAACCCTTCTTACATTACAGATGCTACTACTACTACTTCTAACAACAACCATGGGTATTTTTCCCACTGTTCTTAAAATACGTCTTATGACCTTTATAAACTATATATATTCCTTTAGCTAGGTACTTCAGATAACTCATGCAGAACTATTAAATATACTAATCCCACTCTAAATCTACCCCATGTAGATACAAATAGCTACCTCAAAAGTAATTGAGGTTTATACTTTTTAGTTGCAGCTGCTTTTTAAATTTGATGAGAAACTCTTCACTACAGATAAATATAAAATGTGATTTTAAATTAAATGTAAATCACTAGTCAAGATTCTATTTAATTTGTTTTCCACAAAGAACTCATTCTTCAAAGAGATATGCTCTAAATAATCCAAGTGCAGATAAGTAAAGCATTTGTTTAATATTTGCTGAGATTAATTTTGCAAATCTACCTCAACGCTGAATATCTACTTCATTTACAACAGTGAGTAAAACAGATAGTAGATAGTTACAAACTCACTAACTGTAAGCAATTCAGCTCCAGTTCAATGAACTGCTGATTTTATGAGCTCTTCTATATTTATAAAATCAACACAAGTCTGAATCTACCTATTTTTATTATAGCAGACGTATTCTAAACCTTGTTTTTAACAATAAAACTACATTAGACATAAAATTCCACTGTCTAATAAGTTGTTTTATCAATTGAACGAATAAATTTTCTAATTATTCAACATATTCATTTTACTCGTTTTAATCTTGATTAATAGTTTAATGTGCTAATGTGTCTTGCTCATCCATGTATCTTCCAAACCTACTTGAGGTCCTCAATAGATATTCAACAAATATCTGTTATATGAAGCTAAAAATTCCACCTAAATATAACATCAATAAACCTGTATATAAAAAGTGCTACAGTTTGCCTCATTTTGTACCCTCCAAAACTCTTGCAGAAGCTTAATCCTCCAAGCAATAGGTCAGAAAGTAGGCCAAAATGGAAGGTATTAAGTTGTGAGAGCTCCCCAAGGGCCAGGAACGAACTGTAGTTGCTGTACGGAGGCCTACAGACAGGGTGGGTCCATTCTCTTTTCCTCTTGTGTCAGGTGAGACCATGATGCTGTTCATCTCCATCTCCAAAAAAACATCATCTCAGAATGAGCAACCAAATGCTGCTACTCAAAATGCCTAGAGATCTCCGCTCTTTATCAATCACTAGTCTAAAATAGTCTGTTACAGCACATAAAATGAGCTAAGGCACAATCTTTCTGCAAAGAAGCTTGTGGTTCAAGTTCATTACTTCAATAAACTCTATCATAACAAGCAACTTTTCAGGATTGTTTTCTCTTGTTTGTTTAAGTTAGGCAGGGTCTCTTGCTGTATCCCAGGCTGGCCTCAAACTCAAAATGTAAGTGAGTATAACTGTGAACTTTTGTTTTCCTACCTCTACTTCCCTATTACAGGAATTACAGGTATGCACACCACATCACACACAGTTTATACTGTCCTGGTGATGACATGCTATACATTGACTCTACCAAATGAACACTTCCTGTTCTTAGCAAGATATTTTATAAATTCATTTTCTAAATAATCATTAGATTTATATTTATTGCTGGAAATATAGAAAATTAACTGTAGCACCAAATCTAAATAACTCTTTCATAATGAGAACCTAACATTCCACAAATGTCAAAAACCAAATTTCTATTCCTAAGTATGATAACCAACTACCTTTTATGTCTCTAACATGAAATGATACATTTACATATATGCATGAATGCATGATCAAATAAATAAGATCCATCTTTAAGAAAAGCATCAATGTGAAAGGACAGTGACATGAGTAAACAGCCAACAGAGTATAAATAAAACATGAAGCTGGAGACAACTCCACTGAGAATTCCACCAGCTTATAACAGTGATGGCAGCTGGACCTGAGAGTTGAGGGAATGATAACTCCAAGATGTCAGGAAAGACGGGAGCAAGCACAGAATGCAAAGAATGCCCTCACTAGCTCTGTGCTTCTGTAACAGGTATCAGACTGGGTATTTATAAACAGAAACTTGTTTGCTCACATTTCTGCAGGTTGGAAAGCATAAAGGGCAAATATACCACAGGTTCAAGTCTGACGAGACCTTACTCTCTTTCCAAGATGGTACTTGACACTGTCTGCACCCCACATGGCCAAAGGAAGACGTGAAAGAGGCAAAAGGGAGGCCAAACACCCTTTTACAATGAGATTAACCCCTTTAAATGCCTAAAATGATCCTCTCTCCTTAATTTTTGATGGCAATTAAATTTCAAATGAACTGAAGCCATAGTGTGTATGTCTCTGTGTGTGTGTGTGTACATGTGTATAAGACATATACACAGGCCTCCATACACATGCACATATACATACAAAAGGAAAAGCTACAAATTAGTTTTGGTTTGCTTTTATAATGATCTGTGTAGTGGTTTGAATAAGAATGGCCCCTGTAGATTCATAGATTAGAAGTCTTGGTCACCAGGGAGTGGCACTACTTGAGAGGGATTAGGAAGTGTGTCACTTCAGATAGGCTTTGGGGTTTCAAAAGTCCAATCTAGTCCCAGTGTCTTATTCCTTCTGCTGCCTGCTGATCTGGACCTAGAACTCTCAGCTACTTCTCAGCACCATGTCTGTCTGCGTGCCATCATGTTTCCTTCCATGACAATAATAGACTAAACCTCTGAAACGGTAAGCAAGCTCCAACTACTTTCTTCTGTAAGAGTTGCTATGGCCATGACTGGAAAAAGTACAGAGACAACTAGCCAAACTAGTGGAAACACATGAACTGTGAACCAATAGCTGAGAAGCCACCATGGAACTGGACCAGGCCCTCTGGATAAGTGAGACAGTTGATGAGCTTGAACTATTTAGGAGGGCCCCAGGCAGTGGGACCGGGACCTGTCCTTAGTGCATGAGCTGGCTTTTTGGAACGTAGTGCCTATGCTGAGACATTTTGCTCAGCCTTGGTGCAGGGAGGAGGGGATTGGACCTGCCTCAACTGAATGTACCAGGCTGGGCTGACTCCCCAGGAGAGATCTTGCCTTGGAGGAGCAGAGGAGGGAGGACAGAGGAATCCGTGGTTGATATGTAAAACGAATAGAAAATCTCTTAATAAAAAGAAAAAAATAAAAAATAAAAAAGGTTTAAAAAAAAAAGAGTTGCTGTGGTCATGGTATCTCTTCATAACAATAGAACAATGACTAAAACACTATGGTTTGAACCCAGGACCTTGCACATTCGAGGCAAATGCTATACTGCTGAGCTTCATTTCTGGCAGCCAAATTTTTTAATGAGATTATATTAAGCCATTTTTGAGATGTTTATTTTTCATAAAACATTAATAGCCTTTAAAATAATTTTATACTCTTAGAAGTCTTAATTTCTAGAACTAGCATAAAATTTACAAGTACTCCTAAAAAAGTACTTTAATCTGCTATTACCAAAAATTAGCAGAATTTTAAAAAAAAGTAGAATAAATATTGTATCGTTCCCCTTGAAGCTTAAACTCAAAACCATATAATAGGGAGGTGGAGGTGGTGGTGGTGGTGGTGGTGGTGGTGGTGGTGGTGCACGCCTTTAATCCCAGCACTCAGAAGACAGAGGCAGGCAGATCTCTGTGAGTTCGAGGCCAGCCTGGGCTACAGAGTGAGTTCCAGGAAAGGCTCCAAAGTTACACAGAGAAACCCTGTCTCGGGAGGAAGAAAAAAAAAAAAAAAACCTAAGGAAAATCTAAGATTAAAAAGGGGTATTTCACACATATTTAGTGAAGGAGCAAATAAAATAAATGTAACTCAAATCTAAAATGCATTAAGGCATTTGGTAATAACCACTTTTTTAAAACTTCTTGGTGAAAAAAACTTTTGTGAGCATCAGCAACAGAAGGAATTCCTATTACAAATGAACAATGAATGTGTAACTGTGAGATGGTTATATTCAGAACACCGGGTACCAGACAAGGATTATACTGAAGTATTTTAATGGAACAGTAAGATAAACTACTATAAATTTAAAAAGTATGAAACCAAAAATATTTCCGAACCAGAGGAAGTAAATAACCTTATTTATTTATTTATTAAACTGATTTCAAGGCTAGGAAGATGAGTCAGTCGGTAAAGTGCCTGCCACATAAATGTAAGAACCCGAGTCTCATCCACAGCATCCATATCTAAGGCTGGATTCTGTGGCAAATGTCTGCAACTCCAGCACTGAGGAGGAGGAAACAAGCGAATTCCTAGAGCTTCCTGGCCAGAAGTCTAGCCAAAGCAGTGAGTTCCAGGCTCAGTGAAAAGCCATATTTCAAAAAATAAAGTGCAGAGCAATTAAAGGAGACACATACATACATACACCACATACACAAAATGTTTTATTGTTATGTCATATACTCTCATTTTAGAAACAGATTTTCTTTAAAAAAAATTGTCTAACTAGTGATTTTAATAAATTCTCATTAATTTTTAAAAAACTAAATATTCAAAGATGGAATTTAAAAGAGATATTAAAGAAAAACAATCAACAATGTTCCACAGTAAAACTACTGTGGGAAAAAAAATCCTACAGAAAAAGAAAGCTCTATCTGTTAACAATGACCAATAAAAATTACATATAGTTATTACCAACAACATGGTTGAGTCTTTTTGTTTCGGTTTGGTTTGGGGGAATGATGGAGGAACATTTTTTAAGCTCATGTAGCCAAGGCATTGTAGCCAAGGCTAGCCCTGAAATCCAAACCCTCCTGACTACCTCTCAAATGGTAAGATCACAGGCATTCATGATGTGTTTTGTGTGTGTGTGTGTGTGTGTGTGTGTGTGTGTGTATACATATATATATATATATACATCAGAATTAAATAGAAGTAATTAACACAGTCTTTACCTTACCTATTTAACATTTTATGGTTAAAAATTGCACAATGGTCAATTTTTAAAAACATAATAAATTGTATTTATTGTTATTAACACATAAACGTTACATAATATGAAATTTTTTAACCTTTGACTGAAATTTTCCCCAACCTCTACTCCCTTTATTAATAACTACCATTCAACTTGAATCTGTGAATTCAATTTCTATGTGTCTACATATGAAGCTATATGGCACTTATTTTTCAATGTCTGGTGTATTTCACCTAATATAATGCCCTCTGGATTTATCCATGCTGTCACAGAAACTGGAAGTCTTCTATTGATTATTAGACTTTTAATTATGATGTATATTAAGGAGAATTTTATGCCGATCATGATAGTACATGCCTGTATAACTAGTATTTGGGTGGGAGGCTGAGACATGAAATTACAAGTTGAAGTCAGTCTGGTCTACAGAAAGTCTTTTAAAAAAAATCACTCTCATTACTATACAAACACTGTATAACTTGAAGTCAATACAAATCACTAAAGATGTTCAAATATAAATAAATGATGATGCTCAATAAGTGTAGCATAATTGGACATGAGTGAAAGGGTTATAATCCTGCCTAGACTACTTGGTACAGCTCCAAGCCAATGGGAGATCTTGCCTCAAAAACAAACATGGGTGGCACTGAGGAGTGACACTCAAGTTTGTCCTCTGACCTCCACACAAAGGTAAACCCATCTGCACGCGCTCTTTATTTTTCTTGCAGTCTTTAAATAAGAGGATGTAGGCTAAAATCATTAAACATTTATAATTATCACATTAAGTTGAGAGGTTACTACCTCAGGGAGAATATATATTTTAACTGCTATTGAACATGTAGGACATACATGAATGAGCTAAATGGCATCAATGGGAAGTAACTAAACAAACCTGCTTCTGCCAACATCTCCAAAATAGACTATTTAGCAAAAAAAAAGAAGAGGAAAAATTCAAATGGCAGTGGTAGCGCACGTCTTTAATCCCAGCACCTAAGAGGCAGGAAGAGGTGGATCTCTGTGAGTTCCAAGCCAGCCAGGGCATAGTGAGATCCTATCTTTTTTGGGGGGTTTTCCAGACAGGGTTTCTCTGTGTAGCTTTGCGCCTTTCCTGGAACTCGCTTTAGAGACCAGGCTGGCCTCGAACTCACAGAGATCCGCCTGACTCTGCCTCCCGAGTGCTGGGATTAAAGGCGTGCGCCATCACCGCCCGGCCAAGATCCTATCTTTTAAAAGACTCTATTACTATTAAGTCACAAAACAATGAACATACAAAGTAGAAATCCATAAATGTTTTCAATTGGTCCCTTCCTGTTCACACACTTTCCTAGCCCGTTCCTACATTCACTCAATGTGTTTCAGGCCTCCTGAAACATGCTGTGCCTCCTAAAAAACTTCCAAATATGCTCATAACAGAATGCTTGCCTCTCCCTAGTTTGTGAGCACATAAGTCAGGGTCTATTTCCTCTATATTTCCGAGCTCTCAAGAATTCAAGGTTCAAAGCAAGCCAGCAATATTGAATGACTCAAGACATAAGTAAGCTAAATGAAATTTTAAAAAGAGTCTAATTTGGAAGCTCAGAAAAGTAACAACAGTCAGGGACAGTGACAGACAGACACCTATAATCCCAGCTACCCGTGAGTGTGGAGCAGAAGGAAAACAAGTTTGATGCCAGACTGGGCAATTTAGCAAGACTTTGTTCAAAATAAGATGATTACTAAGACAGACAGTAGTGGCACACGCCTTTAATCTCAGGGCTGGGGGGGGGGGGGGCAGAAACAAGTGGATCTCTAAGTTCGATGCCAGTTTACAGAGCGAGTTCCAGGACAGTCAAGGCTGCACAGAGAAACCCTGTCTCCAAAAAAAAAAAAAGAGCACTAAAAGGGTTAGGGTTAGCTGAGTATATAGAAGTGTAGCTCAATGGTAAAGCATGTACCTAGCATGAGGGGAGGGAGAGGAAGAAGAGGAGAGAAGGGGGGGTCAGAAAAGGAAGGGGAAGGGAAGAAAGGGAGAGGAGCAGAAAGAAATGGAAGAAGAAAGGAAAAAAGAAAAAAATAGGTCAGTGTAAGAATTTTTTTTTAAAATTCAACAGAACTGAAATAAAAACTTATATACGAAAGAATTATATGACAATTTCAAAAACTGAGTAAAATATTAGCATTCCTGACAATACACTTTAATCTAGTACCAGCTGATTCTAAAGACATTTCAGCATATAAAGCACAAGAAAGTAAATTAAATTGCTATGGTTAACAAAAGTATTAGTCAAAGTAAACAAGACAACAATTGAAACTGAGTGATCTAAGCAAAATGTCAGTAAACCAAACACTTCATATTGTTTTTGAAAAGTATTAATATATTAATAACCCAAGAGATAAGTCATATTGTAA
The DNA here is from genome assembly GCA_902168325.1 of Peromyscus nudipes. Classification (NCBI taxonomy): domain Eukaryota; kingdom Metazoa; phylum Chordata; class Mammalia; order Rodentia; family Cricetidae; genus Peromyscus; species Peromyscus nudipes. The sequence goes on along the minus strand of CABHPH010134594.1, from coordinate 14,889 downwards.
ACTGCCTAGCTGTCCAATGAAGTGGCCTCCAGCCAAGTGGGCCTACTCAAACATAAATTTTAAATAATTAAAATTCAGTTCAGTCACATTAGTGGCATTTCATGCACTCAACAGAAACATTTATTTGACAGAACAGATTTTCAAACAGCTCTTCATCACTGTTGAAAGTCTACCAGGCAGTGCTGGTCTATGTTTCCTGCAGGCTCAATGAAGCCTATGGGAACACTATTCTTTATGGGACTAGACAAGGTATTTTGTTTTTAATATTTAATTAGTACTGTTGGGTATTAAATAGGAAAGATTACTTACTTAAATAAGCAAGGAGTATAATATTCCTGAACCACAGTATTGAACTTAAGATTCAATTACTTGCTTTTCAAATGTAATTACCAAAATTAGTTTCTTGTATTCAATTCTATATTAGAATGAATTTTTTTGTATTATCTAGTTTTATAGTTTCAGTTACCACTAAGTTTATTTTGATCTATATAAATAGTATAGTATACAAAGAAGCCACTTTTATTCAGAATTATTATCTGAGTCAATGTTGTTCAAGTTAACAAACATAAGACTGAGGTTCTCGATGTGTCTCTATAAAACAAGTGTCTTCTTTAAATACACATCCAAGTGATCATGCCCCAAATGATAAAGTGCCTCTACGTATCAAAGACAGAGCTGAGTCATCAGGGTCCAAAGGACTTACTCTGTCTTTCTCCTAATTACTAGGCAGTGATTATCAAAGGGGTATCCTTTCCTTTTGACAATAACAGGAGATCATGGAGAAATCTGTCAACAAACCCAATTCTCTGCCACATCTGAAACTCCATGAATCAAAAACCCTAGGGATAGAATGCAACAGCCTCAAAGTGACCCTGATGCATGACAGAATTTGGGAGGCTCTACACAAGCATCCAACAACTGGCAAGCATAAGAGAGTAAACACACACACAACAGAAACTTCATTCAGTTACCAAAGCACTTGGTTACTATTCCCTATTGCTGAATTTTACAAACTTCAGCTTCAATTATTCAAAACAACTATAGCAGCCAAGTAACACAAAGCTACAAACTGTGTATCCAAGAGTGTTCAAGTTTTTAATTAACCATTTTTAATTGCAGTAAGTTTTAACTGGTTTTTTTCCTATTTGCACCTTAGCCAGTTGACTTTCCATGACAAATATCATGGGTCATTTTCAATTTTTTCTAACAGGCATATTTTTGATGATTTATATAAGTTTCTTAGTGGGGAGGTGGTGGCACACACCTTTAATGCCAGCATTCAAAAGGCAGAGGCAGGCAGATCTCTGAGTTCGAGGTCAGCTTGGTCTACTGAGCAAGTTCCGGGACAGCCAGGGTTAGACAGAGAAACCCTGTCTCGAAAAAAAATAAACAAACATTTAAGTAATTAACACTAATAATAAATAAGTTTCTTATGGTTTAAGTATCAAAGCTTGCACTGTGCTGTCATATTACAAAAGCTTTCCCACTTGTAGTGATTCATAGCACAAGACAGCTTAGCTTACAAACATTTCAGCCAATAGGTAAGAACAAAATAAGGAACTTCATGAACCATTACCCTGATTTAAAAACTGTTAGCATCTCATCATTATTAGTTTCAGATTTATAAGAAACAAAATGCTCCTGATATAAATTATATGGAGAAAATTCTGTTCATATTTTTCTTTAGGTTTTCCTAGTTTAAACTTCAGTATTTGAGGAAAAAAAAACAGACAGCTTTAACTATTGTCAATTTGTGGTTCCATATTTCATCTGTTTCAGGGGCCAACAAACTTTCTGTAATGATCCAGAAAGTATTATTTTAGGTCTTTTGCAAGGCCCAAGTGTTTGTGTCCCAATTACTATCTCAAAAACTTCGTATCGCAAAAACAACCACAAGCCACATATAAACAAGTAGGTATGACTGTGATTCAGTAAAACTTCACTTACAGAAACAAACTGCAAACTGGATGGGCCTCTTCTAAACCACCATATGACAACTGCAGATAGTGCTTTTCTACCACTCTTTTAAAAAATAATGCCATTCACAAGAGTTTACAAAACCACTTTACTACATATCCAATACCCAGCATTCACATGCACAGCATCTCAGGATGTTTTCATTTTACAACCTATTAGTTTACAACAGGATCCAAATAAAGACAAGACCCTGCCCCTGCCTACTATACCTTTTACCTTATAGCACTGCTGACAGAAATTGAATTGTTCCTCAAAATGACAGAAGGAAAAAACTATATCAAGACCTAACCACGCAATATCTGCAAATGTGGCCTTCTATGGAAATAGGATCTTTGTAGATGTAATGAAATCAAAGGTCTCAACCTAAGATCCCCCTGGACTTGGGATCAGCCCTACGTCGTTACTACTCTCCTTGTAAGCACGTCTCCTCACATTTTTCCACTGAGATTTTGAGTGAACAAAAAAGGACCTACTTGTTTATCCTGCCAAGTTTCCCAATCTAAATTTTTCTGATTAGAACTATCTTGTTATTTAACACGTCCTGGAGGAAAGAGGGACACACAAAAATACATCAGCCATTTTTTGAGTCACTACAAACTCATGTATTTAAATACATGAATCTCAAACCACAGAAGAGGTCCTCTTTTTGATGCTCAAAATGTCCTATTTTAGGCCCAAAGTTGGACTCTGAGTTCTCTGATTCCAGGTTATTTTCTGCATTCTTTGCCTATTTTCTTAAATCTCACTGACTATTCATGAGAACTAATACAAAGAAACTTCAATCCTGAAGCAAAAAAAGCTGTTTAAAAAACTTAATTTTAATTATGGTATATGACTTTTTATTTGCATTTTTTATAATTAAGTTTGTAAAAAAAATTTAAAATTGAAACTTTGTCATCACTATAACCTTTACTTAACTATCAGTTGGTTATGTCATATAAATGTTTACAAGTACCGCATCTTAAACTTAAGACACAAAACACTAGTTTTTGGTTATGAACATTTTTATTTGTTAACATTCTCACAGAGATAAAGGTAGACACACTTTATGAAGCAAATTCAATTTTTTAAGATAGTAAGCCTTTAATCCAAGCACTCACGAGGCAAAGGCAGGTGGATCTCTGTGAGTTCTAAGCCAACCTGATCTTCAGAGTGGGTTGAAGGACAGCTAGGACTACAGGGTGAGATGCTGTCTCAAATCAAAAAACAGTAACAAATGATTCTAATAACTTGAATCACTGAAAGAAAATATAACCATTAATTATTAATGAACATTAAAAAAACATAATTTATATATTTTCTTCCCTAAAGAACATAATGTAATATACAAAATTATATTATTAAACATTTTAAATGTAAGTCTTGGTTACAAATCACTGCAAATACAGCTCTACTTCACACTTTAGACTATACTTTGTCAATCACAGATAAAAGTATCTAATTATCATCATTTTAAATGAGCTGTTACCATTCTGATTATAGATCACAGCCATGAGTAAGACACTGTACATAAATCCTTTAAATGCCAAATGAATTTAATCTATCAACCAAAAAGCTACAAAAAAGTTATTTTCCATTTGTATATAAGTTAAAAATATTTGCTACACTTGTCACAGCAACCAAGACATTGAATCAACCTACGTCTCCAATAACAAATAACTGGTTAATGAAATGTTTTCTATATATACAAAGGAATATTATTCACCTAACAAAGAAAATATGGCCTATATATACAATAAAATATTCTTCAGCCACAGAAAAATAGAAGTCCAAAATCTGCAGAAACATGAACAGAATCAGAAGACAGTATATTAAGCAAAATATGAAGAGAGGCACCACGTAATTCTCATTTCAATGTGGAAGCTAAAAAGCTGGTTTCAAAATAGTATAGCAAACAGTATGAGAGCCTGCTTGGCGGTGAGGGACAGAGAGAATGGTGAAGGATATACAGTTTTGAATCTTTTCTTCACCTAAAGTCAGTCCAACTGGGTTTTAGATTCCAAACATTCTCAAATAGCTTTCAAATGGCTATCTTCACTTCATATCTTTTTTTTCTTTTTTTCTTTTTTTTTTAATTTCAGTGCTAAGGACTGAACCCAGGGCCTTGGCAAGCACTCTACCACTGAGCTAAATCCCCAACCCCTTCACTTCATATCTTCATGAGCATTTCAGATAAGAGTATCATCCAAGGGCCTGAAGAGATGGTTTAGTGGTTAAGAGCACTGACTGTTCCTCTAGAGGTCCTGAGTTCAATTTTCAGCAACCACATGGTGGTTCATACCATCTATAATGGACTCCAATGCCATCTTCTACCAAGCAGGTATACGTGCACATAGAGCACTCATACACATAAAACATATAAATAAATCTTTTTAAAAAAGAGTATCGTTCAATTCTTGGCAACCACCTCCAGTTGCATCTCAAGGCAAAGAGTGTATTCTCCATATCTTATTTCTCAAAGCTCAAACAGACCATGTTCCTCCTTCAGTTGTCCTTATTCAATTATTGGTAACACCATTATTTTTCTGTGTGAGCCCAATATCCATCAACATTAACTTCAATATCCAAACTCTAATCATCTCTTCCCACAGTGTCCTATCAGTTCACCCACCCCACCCCACCCCACAAACACACACACACACACCCGCCCCCCCCCCATTCTTCAGTCATGGAATTATAGTTACCACAAGATATAGTTCAAGGCCAGCTTGGGATTTATGGCAAAGCCCTCTCTGCATTCCCCCACTCCAAGAAAAAGGCATAGCCATGTCGGTGCACGTCCAGAGTTTCCACCTGTATCAAAATGACTGAAAAGCAATTTTTTTCCTCTCAAGATGGTTCTATGAGGATAATGTAAATGGACCCAAAGGAAAATAACAGGAGTCAGGTTTTTCCACTGTTTCCAAGTAAAATCAAAACAAGAAACAGATCAAAATTATATCCAATTAGTAGCCAGTTGGTAGTTAAACTGATTGACATTTTAGCTATTTAAAAGACAATTTTCTCCACTCACTGGCATAAAATAAAACACTCCTACTTTTTCAACAATTCCATCATGATTGAGAAGTTCAAGTTCCCTCAGAAAGCAAACCTCCAAAGTATGGAATTTCTGATGTTTGGGCTAACCCTGTACCTCATTTATAGAGCACCATCCTGCCATGCACCAAGTCCCTGGGTTCAAGGCCTAGTACCAGATAAGGGCAGAGAAGGGTTAGGGATATAACTCGGTTGATACAGTGTTTTACCTAGCCCTGAATTTATGTTACCAGTATCACAGAGAAACAAAAATAATTGATGCTTTGTCCCTAAATTTCTTTTAAAACTGACATGAAAGCCTGGACAGTAACCTACAACCTAACTTTAGCATGGCACATACTCTCTCCCTTTGATACATTTTCATGAAACCACACCAAATTCTTATCAGCTCACTCCCTACTTCTTTCAATCTGGACCAATGATTGCATGTATAAGCTAACAAAAACCTGAGGCTGCTTAAATTACTTTCATGATATTATGACAAATACCTGGTTAAAAAAAAAAAAACATTTTGAGTCACAGTTTCAGAGAATCTATCATGAGAGAAGTACAATGGAGGTCAAGGAATAGATACATATGATAGGAGCTCCTCACATCACAGAGAACAGAGGCAATGTAAGCCGGCACTCCCTTAGTGACTTATTTCTGCCAGCCAGGCTCCACCTTTTTTTTTCTTTTCCAGAGCTGAGGACCGAACCAAGGGCCTTGCGCTCTACCACTGAGCTAAATCCCCAATCCCTAGGCTCCATCTCTTAAATGCACCAAAACCTCCCAAGTAGAACCACCACCTGGTTACCAAGTGTTCACACAAGTGAGCTTCTAGGGAACACTTCATGTTCAAACTAAGAGTATCAAAACTAGGAAAGCGGTACATCTGGTCCTTAGCAGACACAGCTCTCTTTGACCAACTTACTCAACAAACTAGACAGAACTACAAACACAGAAGGAGAAGCACCTCATTAAAGAAAGGCTCAAACAAGAACCAAGAATTTGAGGAACTTCAGAGAAATCATTAAATTAGGAAGTCATGCTCTGTTCACCACCAAATATATTTTCACAGATATTCCTTCACTGACCAATCTTATCCTTATACTCAAAAAGTATACAGGAGAATTTAAATATTCCTTTTGTATTTTCTCACATAGTATTTTCACAGTCGTACAGACTACAAGACATTCAACAGATATTCATTACACTTGTATATGGGGTTTAATTCAGTTCATTTAAATATTTTAATCACTATCAATTTTAGGTCAAAACTAAATGCATTTTATATAAAACACTCATTACTTAATTACTTGAAATTCCTTTAGTTCAGTCATTGACATTAATACTCCAAGATAACACAGACCATTTCTTTTTATATTTTTTCAAATAAACATTGCGAACACATGAATTAAAAGGTTTAAAATTTTTTAATGTGAACTCATCTGATAGAGAACCAAGTTACTATACTCATACAGAAAAAAAAAGAAATAACGTAGAAAGGGGGCTCTGACAAACCTAGGAACTGTCCTCCACAGCAGAGGTGAGAAATACATCTAGGACTCCTAGCGTATAATCTCTGATTTTTTTTTTTAATGTATAGATAGGGTTGGTGGCACATGCCTTTATAAAATCCCAACACTCATGATGCAGAAGCAAGTGAATCTCTGAGTCTGGGCCAACCTGGTCTATACAGTAAGTTCCAGGACAGCCAGGACTACACAGAGAAACCCTGTCTGGGAAAATCAAAAACAATAACAATAATAATAATAATTTTTTAAATGCATGAGTGTTTTGCCTGCATTTGTTCCCAATGAAGGCCAGACAGAGGGTGTCAGATCCTCTAGTACTGGAGTTACAGTTGTGAGCCACCATGCAGGTGCTGTGAACCAAAGGTGTGTCTTTGTAAACGCAGCCAGTGCTCTTAACCACTGAGCCATCTCTCCAGTCCCCATTATCTGATTTTCAACAAGGTTTAGATGCTTGATTAGTCTCAGGTCAATTTTTAGAATGCTAGATTATACCACAAAATAAAAATTAAATGTTCAAAAACTAGGAAAGCATTACTAAAAATTGGCAAACTAAGGTAAAAATTCATGGGGATGGGGCCCATCAGGCAAAGTGCTTCTAGCATATTCTGGGTTTGATCCCCAGCATCACAGATCAGGCATGGTGATGCATGCTTGTAATACTACACTTAAGAATTAGGGACAGGGGGATCAGGAGTTCAAGATCACCCTTAGCTATACAGGGAATTCAAGAATAGCGTGAGTTATATGAGATCCTTTCTCTAAAAATAAAAAAATAGTCAAGAAGAAAATAATATTATATATAAAAATGAAACATAAAATAAACACAATGCTTATATAAACATGCAGGTATAGCCAGGTACAGTGGTACATGTCTTTAATCCCAGAACTCAGGAGGCAAAGGCAGGCAGATCTCTGTAAATTCAAGGACAGTCTGGTCTACATGGTGAGTTCCAGGACAGTCAGAGCTACATAGTAACAAAGTAAGACCTTGTCCCAAAAACAGCAAAAAATAAAAAATAAAAATAAGCAAATAAATAAAGATCATGGCAGTCTCCTAGGGACAAGGCATTCACTATACCTTCTAACTAATCAAACCAAAGATCTGAATTTAATTACTTAACTACTTTTTCAAGCTTTATTACTTTAAAAACTAAAACATGAAGCTTAACATTTCTATAAATAAAATACATGCAAATAACTTAGAAATTAAGGATTGAAATTTTTTAATCTTCGCTTCAACAGCTGGTTTTCACCTTTCTCTTTATTCGATTCGAGAAAGAAAAAACAAAATCTTAATTCCAAATTTAACTAGTTTCAAAAAGTGGGAACTAGAGAGGCGGTGGCACACACCTTTAATCCCCGAACTCGGGAGGCAGAGCCAGGCAGATCTCTGCGAGTTCAAGGCCAGCCTGGTCTACAGAGCAAGATCCAGGACAGGCACCAAAACAAAAATCAAAAAGTGGGAACTATATTTTGCTGTGCAAGCCAAAGTTTTGCTTAAAACTATGTTAACTTGTGAATCATTTCTACTGAATCAAAATAGCAAAACTTCTACTGTGCCCCTCAGAGCACAAGAATGAATAAATTTCATTAAAATAGATGAACAAAAAAGAATTAGGAATGAATCTATCAACCATCCAATAAACCTTTAATATAAATAGAAGAAAAAAGAAAAGAACAAGTAATTGAACCAACAAGGAAAACAATCAACAAAATAAAGAAGTCTGCAGACCACTATCAACAGTAACCATAGATGTTTGTGGCTTCAACTCTCCAATAAATAGAAACAGGCTACTTGGATTAAAAAATCAAGATCAACTATTTTGTTGTCTAGAAGAAACATAGCCCACTGACAAAGATACAAACTAAAAGAGAAAGATTAGTTCAGTATACAAAAATACACAATAAATAACAAATAAACAAAAAACAAGCAATAGTACCTAATCATCTGACAAGGTAGACTTCAGAAAAAATTAGAAAATTAAATAAAGGAAATACTCCACCAAGAAAATGAAACAATTACAAACATACACACAACAAACACTGATGCATCTAATTTCATACAACACTACCAGACTCCAAGGGAGACAGGTCCAGCTATAATAATATATAATATTATTATAACATATTAAAATATAATATATATTTAAAATTATGTAATAGTATATGATATAGTGACTAACTTTAATGCCCAACTCTTATCCATAGACAGACCCAGACCAAAAAAAAAAAAAAATTCAACAAGTAACTTTGGAGTTGAACTAAAGTTAACAGACACCTACAGAATATTCCATCCAACAACTCTGAAATACGTATTTTTCTCAACAGCCATGAAACTTCCTCTAAAATATATCACATTCAGACCATAATGATGTCAGAATATCAAAAAAAACTGTATTAATTTCTTACATTTTATCAAACCATGATGGAATAAATCTAGACGCGAACAGCAAGATGAACTAAGGAAGCTACACCAACACAGAGAGACTGAACAACATAATCTTGAATAACCAATCACTGAAGAAATCAAGGAAGAAATTTTAAAGTTTCTAAAATGAAATAAAAATACACAATTTATCAGAATCTCTGGGATCAATCTGAAGCAATTCTATGATAGTTATGAGTACTATCATTAAAAAAGAGGAAAAACTCAAATAAGATAACAAATGGTATGTGTGCCTTTAGATCTTAGCATATCAACAGAGTCAACCAAATATGGAAACAGAAAAGATAAATGAAGACCAGAGAAGGAAGTAAAGAAACGGAGACTAGAGGAACACAATCAATGAAACCAAGTTAGTTCTTTGAATGATAGACAAGATTGAAAACCCTTTAGCCAAACAAACTAAAGGGAAAACATAAATTTAATAAAAAGATAAACATTACAACAGATAGCTATAAAACCCAAAGTATCACTAGGAATGCTCTGAAAACCTCTATTTGAGGGGGACCAGAACAATGTAGAAAAAACAGATAAATTTCTAGGCACATATAACCTACCAAATTAAGACATAAACAACATAAATAGGTCTATAATGAACAATGAAATTATAGTACTAATAGTTGCCCAACAAAGAAAACCACAGAAACAGCAGATTCACTGCCAAATTCTACCAAACTTTTATTAAAGAAATAACCTCAATACCCCTAAAACTATTTCATAAATTAAGAGAAAGAATACTGCGAAGCTCATTCTATAGAATGGTTAAAACACCAATATTGTACTGATACAAAACCACGTAAGGACATGACTTTAAAAAAGAGAAGAAAATTATAGACGAGTTTGAACATACATGCAAAAAAAAATTTCAACAAAATAAAGCAAACTGAATTAATGACACTCAAAGGTCACGAACTATGATCAAGTCGAATTCATTACATGGATGAACATTCTCTCAGGTGTGAGACCTAACTTTAAAAGGTGTTGGTGAGCACACTTGGGCCTTGATGTGTTTTCTATGTTTTTTGAGATTGTAAGTTAACTGCAGCATTTGCCCTCCCCTTTCTTCCTTCTAAACCCTCCAGTGTACCCTTCCTTGCTCTCCTTCCAATTCATGGCCTCTTTTCTCACTACTACTGTCAATATAGCTTTTGAAATGATAGCAACCACTTAAACCTTTTTGAATTTCCCATTAAGAATGGATTTACGGCTTCACTGATGTCTTGCTGGAAGACTGAGTGGTCCAGAATGTCCTCATCAGCAGGGCCTTCTAGTTGGCCCTTAACACTGGTGCCCGTCCTTCCTCATGTGCAGGCCAGCTCCTTCTCTGTGCTGTTAGTGGCTCCTATCTCCTGACTGGCTATTGGAGGGTTCTGCAGCCATGTTTGCATCTGCGTGGAAGGATGGGACTCAGGCTCTTTGCATGCTGTGACATCGCCTTTACCTGCACAGATTATAAATGTCTGCTTTTTAAGAAGTCCTTTTGCAGTTTCATTTCCTGTACTGGGCATTGAACCCAGGACTCCATGAATATCAGGCAAGCATTCTACCACAGAGCTACTTCCAGGGTCTCAGCCAGCAGAGTGACATCCGAGGAAGGCAGTTTGGTCCATAATGGCTAAGTAGCCATGTTGGTTCAAACTCCAGTTTTACCTCAAGTGGTTTATTTTAGGCATATTTAAGCACAGCACAATTTGGTAAAAACTTTCTGTGATAAATCAATCCTGTGTACACAATGAAGCAGGTTAAATAAAGATTGTATGTGACTACAAAAAAAAATGTTGGGACTCTCTGGGGAAAGAAAGAAATACCTTTTCTCTCACGCAGAATCTAGATTTATACACAGAACATGAATGCAGTCGAGAGGAAGATAAGCAGTGAAAGAAACAAGAAAGAGCAGTAAACAGTCAATATGAGTAATGTGCAATGCTATATGTTTGTGCTGTGTCATCATGAAACCTACTCTTTTATATGCAAATTTTAAAATGTACACTGAGTGGAAAATTCTAGAATCATTTTCCTAGCATTTATTTCTTTAAAAAAGAAATTAAAATGATAATAAAATGAACTTACCAAAAGAGCTTATCAGTCCAGCTCCTGAAATATGTGGAAACTGTCACAGTGAGAACTGACAAGATTCATCCTTAAGAACAGCAGCTAGGCATCAAACATGAACTACTTCCTGCCCAATTCTCCTACGCATACTAAATGAACTTCTCTGCTAAGCATCTAGATGGTACTAGTTACATATGACTCTTCATTCAATCTAAAAGTATTTGCTGGGGCTGGAGAGATGGCTCAGAGGTTAAGAGCACTGACTGCTTCTTCCAGAGGTCCTGAGTTCAATTCCCAGCAACCACATGGTAGCTCACAACCATCTGTAATGAGATCTGGCTCCCTCTTCTGGCCCGCAGGGATACATGCAGACAGAACACTGTGTACATAATAAATAAATAAATCTTTTTAAAAAAAATAAAAAAATAAAAGTATTTGCTGGAATCTTCAGTTTAGACAAGAAGCTGAAATTGTACACAAGTTATCCACTCCGGGACTAAGTGTTAAAAGCATACTCAATTGAGTTCACCATGAAGACTGGCTACAGACTTTACTAAAAGTAAAATAATCTACTGTTTGAATATAATGTTTTTAAATCATTAACATACTTTAAACTGGGCCATAAATCAACTAGTTTTACCACATATTAACTACATGTGGACCTCCGTTAAAAGGCCAAAAAGTAAAGACTTAATCCTAAGTAATTAAGACCAACATATAACACATTTTTTAAAAGCATAAAATATTACAAAGCTCTAAGTGATTCAGTATGTAAATTTTAATCAAAAATTTGGTATGGAGAGATGGTTCAGTGGTTAAGAGAACTGGCTGCTCTTGCAGAGGCCCAAGTTCAGTTCCCAGCACCACACCATGCAGCACAGCCACCTGTAACTCCAGTTCCAGGAGCCAGTGCTCTCTTCCAGCTTCCAAGGGCACTACACCAGCAAGCCTGTGGTGCACACAGACATATGCAGGTACTCACACATACACACAAAATAAAAATAAATGAGCCCATCTTTTTAAAAGTTGAGTAAGAGATTCCTGAAGCAAAGCTTAGCAACAAAAAATGAAACCCAAACAACATTTACGGACACAGTAAAAATGAAACCATGCTCAGCAGAAGACTCATTTGAGTAATGGCCCAGAAACAGGCATGAAGAGCGACAGAGCAAAACTGCACATGAAAGCTGAAATCCGTGAGGAAAGTAAAGTTACTACGACACTGGTACAAGGATGGCCACACAAAGATCAGAACTGAAGAGTATACTTTTTTGTTTAGCACTAGTTTTTAGACAGTACTAAATTCAAGAAGGAGCAACTTGCAATTTTTTAATCTTTTAATATCAGAAGCCAAAAATGCCAGAATGCACATTACCACACTAGTTTTATATACATGTTATATACCTAGAAACTTGTTTTTCAAACAGCGTACATGAGGAAAATCTCATATAAATATTTGTTTTGAAGGAACACCAGAATCGAGAGGCAAACTTAAAAGGTACTTGTCCTCAAGTTAAAGCTAAAAACCAGATGCTTATTTTCCTTGACTGCTGGCCTACACTTGTGTGCTTATTGCTGTCTGGATCCTTTCCTATCAATACACCCAGCACTTCAAAAGCTCCAACCACTTGGCCAGGATTTCTACCTTTCAAAGAGCCTATGTTGCCATGGCAATCTCATGTTCTCCTGGGAACCAAATCAGCAGCACCCTATGATAGCATCCATGAAGGCTGTCCAAACTCCAATTCCTCTGAGGTACAGGTCATATCCTGCCACAATCATACCAATTTCTACTTGCTATAATGCATAATATCAAATTAAATCTGACTATTCAGAGCCAAAATTGTTTAAAAATAAACAGCTGCATCCAGAAAAAATAAGGCAAGGCTGTGGGTAGGAATCTTTCATGTTACAAAGCAGATGTTTTTAAACTATGAAGGCCAATGTTATAAAACACTAAGATCAACAAACTTAAGCAAAGGTATTTTTCAGATATCAAAATACTCTTCCTACAAAATAAAGGATGTACCTTGATTTTAAATGCTTCCTACCCTTTTATATTCACCTGAAAAAACATACTAAAGATTCAACACCCTAGTTAAAAGCAACAAAGCTAAACCCTACCAAAACTAGTTTTCCTAGAACAAAATAGAAAGGGAAGACACAGGTAAGACAGGCCTGGTGATGCATGCCTATAATCCAGCTATATACCATAGGAAGTTAAAGCAGGAAGACTCCAACTTCAAGGCCTACCTGGACTACACTGAGATCAAGGTCAGCTTGAGTAACTCCAGACCCTGTTTCCAAATACAAAAAGGAAGCAGGAGGGGAGGTGGGGCTAGAGCTCCTGCCTCAGAGCTAGTGAGAGGTAGCACTTGCTAAGAATGCAGAGGCCCTAGGTTCTATGTACAGCACCAAAAATTCGATATATCGACAGACAGACAGATAAGTAGGTAGATAGGTAGGCAGATAGGTAGATACAGACAGAGATATGATATATATGAGTGAACAACTGGCATATACAGAGGGTATGTCTCCAGATGTATACATTACCTCTAACCTAAGTAAACTTCTTTTCATCTCTGTTCAACCTACACCATCCAACATTCTGAAATGAAGCAAGATGTGCTTTCTGTAATATTCAAAGTTAACAGTAGATATCATGACAATAAAATCCAAAAACCAGGTACCATTAAAATAAATAAAGGCAATGACCTGAAGAGTCTGAAAAATCATTTTATGACCCCATTGTGCCTAGAAAATAAAAGCTAAAGTAAAAAGTTATATAAATGCTGTATTATCTTTTGTAATTAGTATTTACTTTCATTTCAGACAACAAATGTACAAACTGAAAAAAACCTGACCATGACACATCATTATATATTAAATTTGTTTCAAAAAAAAAATTTCCGGCGGGCAGTGGTGGCGGACGCCTTTAATCCCAGCACTCGGGAGGCAGAACCAGGTGGATCTCTGTGAATTCGAGGCCAGCCTGGTCTACAGAGTGAGATCCAGGACAGGCACCAAAACTGCACGTAAAAACTCTGTCTCAAAAAACCAAAAAAAAAAAAAAAATTTCCTTCCTTTAAGGAATGTACAAATTGTGAGCATTTAGTTCTTCACAAAAACCACTAAATGGTACATAGGACATTACAAGTCATTTGAACATATACATTGCACAGTTAATTTCCATTCTGCACAATTACTGGAATCCCACAGAAGAAAGAAATGGGAAGATATCTGAGCTCCACACTTGCACTGGATCACAACCATGAGAACCTGGGAAGTATTTCTCCTATTTGAAAAGTAGAATTTAAACTGAATCATTCAAAAAAATACTCCAAGGCTTTTTTTCATGTTTCTGAAATATTTTCCTTAGTATGTTTAGAAAGTTTGATAGATTACCTCCATTCTCAATATAGCCACTGTCTTTAAAAGAGACTTTAATCCCAGCACTCGGGAACCAGAGGCCAGCCTGGTCTACAGATCTAGTTCCAGGACAGCTAGGGCTGTTACACAGAGAAACCCTGTCTCGAAAAAACCAGAAAAGAAAAGAAGAAAAAAAAAAGTGTGTCTAATAAAATTAAAGGCCAGTGAGTCTAAAGAATAAAGACTACAAACAACAAAATGAGGTATAATGGGCCTTTTATCTAATACAGGAAAGCATAGAACAGTGTTTAAACCATTATCAATAACCAAATCCACCACAAACCCAATTTACAAATTCAAACATTTTCATACCTCAAAAAAAGACAATGACACTCTAAAAGTAGCTAAAATTAACTACTAAAGCTGTAGCTCTCTAAATTTTGTGGGGTTTGTTTCTGTCTTCTTTTTAACCACAATCCACCAATGCGCGCGCGC
>CABHPH010134593.1:0-36926 GCA_902168325.1 Peromyscus nudipes | reverse complement strand
GGGAGAAAGGGGGAATCTATGGCTGATATGTAAAGTTGAATTATATTGTAAAATAAAATAAAATAAATTCAAAACAAAGCCAAAACCTACAATACTATATAAGAAATTGATGGACTCAGCTTTAGAGCTGTACATTACAAACCCATATATAAATAAATAATTAAACAAGTAGACAGAAATATCTAAAAATGTTGATTAATAATCTTTTAAAACATGACCAACTAAGATGCCCTGACTGAAAGTCATTGAACACTCCAACTGTAAACAGCAGAGGACATGTTCCTGTTGAGGATCCATGGAACATTCTCCAAAGTCGACTATAATCTGATCATAAAACTAGTCTCAAATTCAGATTCTCTAAGGTATCTTTTCTGACTAAATAAAATAAACAATATAAATGTCTTTTAAAAATGCACATCAGTATGTAATTAAGACATTTCTAAATAATCTGTTCAGCAAAGAAAAACATCAGAAATACATCTGAGAAGAATTTGTTCTGAGTACAAATAACAAAAGAAACTAATCAAAATTTACAGACTATAATCCAGCCCATTTCTGGGAATGTATATCTAGTAGCAAATACTTCCAACAAGAAATGAAAGAAAATCAAATGTACAAGAGACAATGAAGAAAAAATTAAACCCAGGACAAGAGACAGGATATAAAGCAGAACACAGTAAAACTTTATGCAATTAATATAAAAATGGAAAAAATAATAGGGCTAAAAGTTCTTTCTTATACAAAAATCATCAAATTGGTAAGTCATTAATAATGTTTATTCAGATTAAAAATTTATCATGTAAAATTAAGCATATAAGTAATGAAAGATTAGTCATATACTCTTCAGATGAATTAATAAAACTATAAATAAATGCTATAAATGGCAAAATGACTACATTTCATGAAATTGACAAACTCTTGGGGAATGCAAGCAATTAAAACTCCCCAGGAAGAAGAGAGGCCACAAATATATTTACAAATCCATCAAAAATATTTAAATGTCTTCTAAAAAGGGGATGACCAGGCTCAAGTTGGTGACTATGATTCTGTTAAACAAGTAAAGAACAGATCTTACCATTCTGCATGGGAGAAGCCTGTGATTTACTCTGAATACAGTTTTACTCTGGTATCAAGACCTGACTGATATCCCTCACGGATATGAACTATAAACTATTATCTCTCATATGTTTAAATACCACATTCCTCAAAATAAGTCAGCAAACCCCATGTAGCAACATATAAAGACTATGCACTATTACAAATGTAGGCTTTTCCTAGAACTATGAGGCTTACAGTAAAACCCAAACATCCTATGTGATTAAAGAAAAGTAATATGCAGTCACATCAATAGCAGCAGATAACAAATGTTTGACATAGAAACCAGCCAGGACACCACCTAATTTCTTCTAACTAGTTTTCAATTTAAGTCTCTTTTGTCAGACATTAGATGACTATTGCTGCTTATTTCCAACTACTTGTAATACCTTTTGTCTCCAATTGATGATGAGGTATGTTTCCAAGAGGCAGCACAGAGACAGATCCTGTTTTCTAATCCACTGTATTAATTGTGTCTTTTTATCAGTGAACTGTGACTATTAATATTTAAAATTATTATAGAAAGCTTTATATTAATTTCTGTAATTTTGTTTACATTGTGACACTTTCTCAGGTCTTTTTTTTTTTTATCACATATCCTAGTATTGTACATTGGTTCCCTGTGATGTATTGGGTATCTTCCTTCTTCTTCTCCCGTTTTCTCCCCCAACCTCCTTTCTACCTGCCCATCCACTCCTCAGACAGGGTAAGGCCTCCCATTGAAATCAACAAAGCATGGCATATCAAGTTGAGGGAGGACCAAGCTTCTTCACCCCCTGCATAAAGAGTGTGGTGATATTTTATTTGTGCACTCCAATAAAGCTTATCTGGGGATCAGAGGGAAAAGCCAACCACTATATTAAACATAGAGGTCAGGCACATGCCTTTAATCCCAGCTTTCGGGAGGCAGAGATCAGAGACCACACTGGGAACAGGGCCAAGCATGGCAGTGCATGCCTTTAATCCCAGTGCTAGTTAACCATAGAGGTCTGGAGGTCTGTACAGACAGAGCTGGGCAGAAAGATGAAGTGATAAAGCTGGGTGGAGAAAGGAAGTAAGATGGCAGAGCACAGAAGGCCGTAAAGGAGTAAGTATATAGAAAATAGCTCTCTCTTCGGCTGAGGAGTTCCCAGAGGTAAGACCTGGCTGGCTTGCTCTTTGATCTCTCAGTTTTCACCCCAGTATCTGGCTACAGGTTTTTTTTTATTAATAAGACCATTTAGCAATTCTTCTTACCCAAGGGTGAGTGAGGCATCACACTATAGGGAACAGGTTCCAAAAAACCAGCTCATGTGCCAGGAACAGATCTTGGTCACACTGCTAGCGTCCCATAAACAGATCAATGTACACGACAGTTCCCTACATGCAGTGGGTCTAGTTCAGTGTCATGCAGGCTCCCTGGCTATCAGTCTAGAGTCTCTGAGCTCCCCCGAGCTCAAATCATCTGTCTCTGTGTTTACCCTTCATGATCTTGACTCCCGTTGATTATATAATCCCTCCTCCCTCTCTTCAACTGGACTCCCAGAGCTCAGCCCAGTGCTTGGTTATGGATCTTTGCATCTGCTTCCACCAGTTGCTGGATGAACATTCTAATGACAATTAGGATAGTCACCAATTTGATTACAGGAGTATGCTAGTTTAGGAGCATTACATATAGTATGCTTGGTATAGGTGTCTTAGTAGTCACAGAATGATGTAATCTGTATTTATTGTTGAAATCTTATTCCCTCTTTAAAAGACAGCTTTTCTGGGTATAATTCTGTGTTGAAAAGTATTGTTCTTTCTGGCCCTCTTTTGCTTTAAAAGTTTCTGTTAAATACTCTCATGTTATTTTAAAGGGTGTACTTTTTTTAGTGACTTGACCATTCTCTGTTGCACCTTTCAATACTCATTAGTATGTGTTTTAAATGTTTTAGCTACCATATGTTTAGTCAATTTTCTTTCTGTTAATATCTGTTTGATGTCATGCAGCCCTATTGTAGCTGAGTACGTTTCTTTCTCTAAGTTTGGGAAATGTACTTTTATGATTTTACTAGATATGGTTTATGTCTTAACTATGGCATTCATCTTCTAGGCCATAATTCAAAGGTTGGGTATTTTCATTGTATCCAAAAACTCTCCCATGTTCTGTTCATATTATTTTTTACAACTTTTCACTGACTATTAATGACTGATCCTGTTCCTCTACTTTGTCTTTCATCCAAGACTGTTTCAACATGCCCTATTCTTTCCATTGATCTTTTTCTTGGAAACACTGTTTTCAGCATTTTTTCAGTTTGCATTTTCTCTTAATATACAAATTAATTCTCAGTCCTTAGGTTAGCACCTTATTTAATCCATCTCTTTATCTTTTGTGTGTTATTTTATCATTACTATAATCATTCTTTTGGATTATTTGTATTGATTTTCTTCTGGGTCATTTTCAATATGTGGCATTTTATTGGATTCATGTTTTATTCTTTTATTTTTAAGGAGACAAATTATTTTTATTTTTAGCATTTTTATTATTTCTGCATTGGGATTTGTGCCTCTACAGTTAGGCTGTCAGATGAGATAACTTTTATTTCTTGTTTGTTTTTCTTTTTAAGTCACCTTTCATCTTCTAGCATGAGTATTTACAGTGTTGAGGAGGAGACTAATTCATAGCAGAGTTTGAATGCTAATTTCCTTGACTGGTCTGGTGTTTGGAGCTACTGCCTTTATTCCAGGTCTATTGTTTGTTACCTACTGTCTGATGCCTTCAGAAACTTGGTCAAGGGGCCTGGGACAAGTTTGCTCAGGCAGTATAGACCAGTCATGAGTCTCAAGACCAGATAGTACTAGAGGGTCACTATCAGTCAAAGCACTAACTAGTGAGTCTCAGAGGGATGCAGTACCTACGTGTCCCAGCCATGTGCACTAGCTTCATCCATACCTGCTGTTTCATAGTTTCAGACGGTGCTATGCATGCTACTGCAAGAGAAAAATAGTCATCAGTCTTACCCAGGTGTGAATTCTTTGAGATACAATTACAACTGGCTTAGCAAGAAATATGCACTGGTACAATAGTGGCATGAACAATATGTAAATGTCTACTTTCTGAATGGATTTAAGTCCCAAATCTCAAGATGAAATCAATACCTGCTGCAATTACCTGACAAAAGACTTGTTGGCTCAATAGGTCATTGTTTCATGGAGAACCTACAACTATTACCATGGAGATTGGATGCAGTAGTAAACTAAATTTTAATGAGTTAGATTAATAGATTAATGCTGCATTTCTCACCCCTTCTCAGAGAAGCTTCTATTTCCAGTAGATAGATGTCAATACAGAGACCTCCAACTAGCGAAGGTCTAGGAAATAAGAAACTTGAGAAATCTCAGCTCTAAATGGACTCTATGTCATGTCCCTTTCCCTCCAAGCCTTAGGGATAATAGAGGAAGAGAGATTGGAAGAATGTCAGAGCCGGAGGTGGTGGCTGATTTCCAAGGAAGAGTTTCTTCTGGACAGAACAGTGCAGCTGCACTGTACATAAGGGTTCATAGCAGCTGTAACAGCATGAAGAAGACCTAATAGTATTTTTAAAATCATAGGGTTATGAAATAATAAGTATTCATGGCAGGGTTGCTTTTTGAATGGTTTGAATTAGTATTTTGGAGCCTATGTTTTCTGCATCTAGCTTTGAATAAACGGGTAAATTAATTTAAAAGAAAAAAACTAAGGCAAGTTCTCACCTTGAAAAATGGATTACAAATGCAATGGAGGGTAGAAGGTCAATAGAAGGGGTAGAAGGTCAATAGAAAGGGAAAAATGGGTTGCCTCAGAGATGCATAGCATCATTGGTGTTCAGAGGAAGACCTGTTCTGACTAATTCTAAAAGTCCTGGGAATCATTTCTTTGAGTCATTCTTCATTTAACCAGCGATTCACTAGAGGCAGTTCTAAATTCATAGAAGACACTAGCAATTCCTTCATGATAAGCAATTTAAAGAAGAAAGAGAAAGGAGTATTTCATATAAATTTTCTGGCTTTGATAATTGTTCTATGGTTAAAATTTGATACAACCAGGGAAAAAGACAAGATCAACTTTCTATACTTGTAATTGAAACATCCATTTAAAATCTAAATTTATTTCCATTAACATGTTTATAGAAAATATATTTGGTACTAAAAGATTTATTCTCATCTTCTCAGTTGTCTAACTGTAGGCAAATTTCAAGGAAAATCTAGGTGGATAGTTCATACAATTACTTTAAAATAAAGTAAGAATCCTTTCTGATAAACCTTAGTTTAGAGCTTTGAAAAGTGTCATTAAAGGAACAAAAAAAAATTACTCTGTTTTGTCCATGCTATGGCTGCTTGTTGACATCTGCTCCTCATAGGAACTGTTAAGATTTTGATGAGCTGTGTTCCTATGAACATGATGCCGATGTAAATAAAAATACTTAACATAGTTTTGGCAAAAATAGTGTGTTCTTTGGGACATCAGGAAGGAAACACTTCTCTGTATTAAACTCTAAGAACAGTGTTTGAGTCAGATCTCACATCCGAAAGGATTAAAAATAACACCAGAGGACTAAATACTCAAAATATAAGCATCTAGAGGCATTACAAATTCACATCATGACAAATACTTTTTGTACTATATTTACTAAAATGACAAATATATATCTTATATCATGAATGCTGCACTGGCCCCATCATAGAATTTCCTTAATATAAAACTAATTCAGAAACCTAAGTAGAACTGTTTGCTTCTTGCAGGGGAGGTGGTGTATTCAGGGAACTTAACATTTCACTTGTAAAGGTATTGCATGTTAAATTTAGAAAATATATAAGAAAAATAAAATTTGCCATGAATTCTGCTAGCTGTTTATATTTAAACTTTTGTTTAATTTCTTTTGTTGTTATAAAATTTTGAAAATTATATTATTCTTTAGACTGCATAAGAAGAGATGTTAACAATTCCTAGTAGCAAAATGCACAGCTTCCTAAATTTGGTAACCACAGCCATTTTTCAAACATAACAAATCTCTTAAAATACTGATATTAATAATTTCTTTACTTCTAATTTTTAAGCTAGCACATGGGCAAATACATGATGGAATGGTGCTCTTTTAAAGTGAAGTTTGATAAGGGCCCTGTAAAATATATCTCAGATAAGATAAGATATGAACTTACCATATTTATTTAATGCAGAGGCTAAGAAATAAGGAAGTGTTTGAAAAAATACTATTTTACCATTTTATGAGTTCCCATTTATTAATTGTCAATCTTAGTGTCTGTGATACTGTTGTTCTATTCAGGAAGCTGGCTCCTGTGCCAATGTGTTCAAGACAATTTCCTACTTTTTCTTCTACCAAGTTCAATGTATCTGGATTTATGTTGAGGTCTTTGATTCACTTGGACTTGAGTTTTGTGCAGGGTGATAGATATGAATCTAATTGCCCAGCCTTAATTCAAGGGAAGGAGCTTTGTCCTTCCTCAACTTGATATGCCATGCTTTATTGATATCCATGGGATACGCTGCTCCTTTCTGAACAAAAACAGAGGAGTGGATGGTGAGGTGAGAAGAGGTAGGGGAGGGAATGGGAGCAGAAGAGGGAGGTGAAACAGCAGTTGCAATGTAAAATAAATGAATAAATTTAATTAATAAAAAATGACTAACTTCCTTCATGGGCTTTGAAATTCAATATAAACAGAGTGAAATAGAAAAACAAAAGCTTATTTGTAGCCTCTTTGCTGCTCCAAATCTTTTGCCAATCTTGTTATCATAAATTATTATCTTACATGTTATTCCATATTATAAAGTGAAGCATTCCTTTCTAAAGGAAAGAGATAGTGACTCTACTCCATTAAAAATGATTAATAAAGGCTAGTAGTCCTTTGGGGGGAAAAGTGAAAGTATCTGAACCTGATAAGTAATGTAGCACTCATTACCAGTTGATAGGAGATTGTCTACCTATTGTTTCATAAAAACTCAAACCTGAGAAACAAAGTTTTTTTTTGGACAACAATAGAATGGATCAAGTAGAAGACAGGATGTCATTGTTTGAATACAAGGTAGAGGAACTGGACCATTTACTCAAAGAAAATGACAAATTAAGTGCTGGCAAGATAGCTTTGTGGGTGAAAGTATTAGCCACCAAGCCTGATGACTTGAATCCAGTTCCTGAGATTTACATGGTATAAGATAATAACAGACAATTTCAAGTTGTTCCCTGAATTTCTCATGCATATGTTTGCTCTTATGTGCACATAGCCTCAAAATCAATCAATTAATCAAACAATCGATGCAAAATGTCTTGATTAATGTGTAAAAAACATGAATGTAACATGAAGGATCTTGGAGACCCCATGAAAAGACTAAATGATGACATAAGTAAGGGTTTCAGAGGGAACAAAAGGTGATTGCTGCCTGTGGAATGAGCAGCTAATCATTTCAGAGTCTTCGTGGTGTTAGGGTGCTGGAGAGATGGAGAAATGGGGGGCTTCCTGTGCAAAAAGGAGAAACATTAGAGCACTGAGAGAGGAAAGACAGAAACTCTCAGTGACGTGAGCACGTGCTCAGAACAGGTCCTGCGCTGGCAATGTTAGAGTCCTAGGGAGAGGGGAAATGAACCAATGTCTGGTTTTTAAGTTTTAAAATCCTCTTATTTGTAATTAGTTAAAAGCTAGAAGTTGCGGATGTTTTCTCAAGAAAGCATAATTCTGTTTATTCAGCTGCCACAAAAATCCCGCTGAGACTATCTTCCTTTTACAAGAGAACAAAATCTCCCTTCACATTTTATTCAATGATGTAGTACCAAAGGTGAAGAAGCATTTTACATAGCCCAACTCTACACTGGCTTAATCTGCTATAATTGTGGATAATCACCCACTAAAGTAGATACAATACAAAAACAAATCAATTAGCCTAACTTCTAAACCCACAGGATTATATACACACAGTTACAATGGATAAATAGGCATATTGTGCTAAATGAATGCTGTGTGTGAACAATCGATGGATCAGATCTAGAGGATAATCACAAAGTTAGGAAAGCCAAGACTAAAAATTTAATTATAAAATAAGTACACATATTTCCTTAACTAAAGAGCCAAGCTAAAATATATATGAATGATGAGAAAGCATCACAACAAAGAAACACTGACATATAAACATCACTAACAAAGTGAACACCACAGTAATCAGTGGACTGACTGGCTTTCTTGCTACCTATATTCGTTCGGTACTGCTGGACAGCTGATGTAAGGTGCTGTTGACTCATCAATGCAAGTAAAAGGCTTCTCCCATATGCCTAGTGAGTAAGAAGCCTTCACCAACAAGCTTATTCCACTGCCTCCAAATTAATGACTGTAATTTAACACAACTCTCCTAGAACCATTTCGTGAGACTTCATAACTCAATATTTAACAAACAATTGTTTCTGATCACAACATTAAAGCAAAATAAGCATTCCAGAGGCCTCTCTGTCCTTCTAATCTACGGCTTTCTCCTCCCTTCCCAAAGCTCACTGTTATGTTTAAAATACACTATAAACATTGGTTGTTTGTGTCCTATCTATGTGTATTTAGATATACAAACTGTATAAAGCAATTGGCTTTGGGGTAATGTTTTTAACATATTTAGATTTTATGCATGTCATGCTTTGTTGTTAAATCATTCACTGGAGATGTTTTAGATTCTTCCATTCAAAGAGCACATCATGTTTTTAATTTTACTTCAGATAGCGGATTGGCTTGCTTATAGTTGTCCTAACTACAGATCATACTACAAGAAAAAACCTGTCTGTTTCTTACTAAAATCTATGTGTGGCTAGATCTCTACAAATAGCCAGAATAAGAATTACTTGCTCATGAGTATGTTATTTATAATGTTGTCAAATTACTGTGTACGTTGATTTGATGGGTTTGCAGCACCATTTTCTCATCTCTATGGTCTGACTTTCTTCCATCAGATCAACAACATCTATTACTATGAGGCTCTGAGATGGTTGCTTCACCAGTGATATGAACAATACATTTCATCTGACCTGATCTTACTTGTTATTATGCTTTTTGTCCTCATTAATTATTATTTTCCATTTTTTGTCCTTTTATATGGATATTGTATTCAGATTTAGCACAGGCTACTACCTTCACATTCACAATACTCCTACCTACACTTACATAATGCTCAGATGGTGTGTACATACCATCAACTCTAATTATAATTGCACTTAAGATTACCAGGTTTTCATATGAAAGGGATATGAATTCTCCCTTCTATGAAATAATTTATACCTAATTTGCCACTGAATCTCAGATTGATTTATATGTTCTTTTATAAACTTGCATCTTGAAGTATCTTTTGTGATCTATATCATTCCTTGCAAACTTAATTTATATGTCTACATACAAATCTGTTGTTTCTGCTTGTTTGTTATTAGAGAAAGGGTTTCTCTGTGTAGCACTAGCTGTCCTTGAACTCACTCTGTAGATCAGGATGGCCTCAAACACCTATATTCTCCTGCCTCTACCACTGCTTGCTGGGATTAAAGGTGGGTACCACCACAGCCTGGCATAAATTTTTATTTTTAAGCTGTTGCAATCAGTAATATATCCTTTTTAATATTTTAAAATTTAAATCATGTGTATGAGTGTACAGTCACATGTGGGTATGTGCACATAAGAGCCAGTAATTGAGGAGGCCAGGAGAAGGGTGTTGGATTCTGTGGATCTTGAGTTACATGGGGCTGTAATTTGATATAGGTGCAAAAATTGAACTCCAGATCTCTTAATTAGCAGTATGCAATGTTTTTCTTTACATCCCATGTCTGTAGGTATAAACACACATAATTTAAAAGGCAGCGTGACAACACAAATTTTCTGTTGAATAACATTACCTTACCCTCTGGTTTTTCCGACAGCCCTAACACAAGCTTTTGATGTGGCTTAATGTATCAAGCACCTATTCTCTTTTGTGATCAGGCCTCAAATTTGATCAGAAAGAGTAATTGTTGTAACAAGAGCAACTATTGCATCAGTGAGCACATCTTTTGTGGTCTATCAGTCCTGCATCATGTAAGGTCCAGAATTGTGAAAGACCTTTCATGCCTTTTCCCTCCATTGGACTGTGTAGCACCTACTAGCAATATTAAAGCAATCCAGCCAGGAGAAAGTGTTCTGGTCAGTCCAAAATTTGATTTCTCTCTGCCTTACAAGAAAACTATATTATGTCTTCAACAATAAGATCTTATCATCTAATTATGATGTTCATCTAAAAGCAATGAAGATAGCTTATGGTGTTTGGAGATTTCTGAGGCCTCTCAGACAAATAACACATATAGAAGAACTCCAGTCTGATACTCAGGCTTTCATCTAATAACTTGTTTTTTATGGATGATAACGTCCACATGTATGGAGTACTTCAATTCCAACTCTTTCAATTAAAAAAAAATACATTTTCTACTTAGAATACACACTAATGGGTCCCTATAAGGCTTTCTCACAGTTCTTTTTTTTCTAGTTAAACCGTCTCCTGAGTTTTGAACCCATAGTATCTTCTCTGAGTCTTTCATATCACACATGTTCTAAGACCCCCCTCAAAGTATATTTTCATTTAGTTTTCAAGATTATACATCTCCATATGGCTTTTTCATTCAACTCCATTTTTGTTAATTCTCCCACTTCCTTATTTTTTCATGTTCTTTATCCCTCCTCACTGCTCACTGACTAAAATTATTGGCTCCTAAAGATTCCTTCTTTCTGTTTCATTTTACCTGCATTCTTCTATCTATCATTCATAAATACATCACCCAGTGGCCTCTTTCTAGTTACCTAACATTCACATGTACTGCAAGTTAAACACACACACACACACACACACACACACACAGATATTTGAAGCTATAAGTATCATATCAGAGAGGTCACACAATATTTGCCTTTCTGGGCCTAAGTTTCCTCACTCAGCATGATAATTTCCAGGTTCATCCACTGATCTGTAAATTTTATGATTTTGTTGTTCATTACAGCAAAACAAAAGTCAGTTGTGTATACGGACCACAGCTTTGTTATTCATTCATCAGTTGAAAGGCATCTAGGTTGATTTCATTTCCTATGTGGTGTGACTAGATCAGCAATGAGGATAAGGCTCTATCTGTAGTAGAATACAAAGTCCTTTGGATATATATCAAGGAATGGTATAAATTATATAGATGGGATATAATACTTCAGTTTCTGAGAGGAGCTAGAAACCTAGTGTATCGAAAGCTTTTCGGGTGCCTGCTCTGAAAAACTTTCTCCCAGAGTACAGAGAAGGCACTTACAATCAGCAGGATTCTAATCTTAAAGATATCAAATGATTTTACACTCTTTCAATCCATTATTTTATTGCTCTATGCAAGCTAATTCAAAATCTATAGCTTCTTTTCAGCTCTCATTCTTAACTCCTCTCTCTGCTACATTTCTCTGATGTTCTCTCTTTGTTCTATCTTAGTTCTACTTGGAATCTCTGAGGTTTCCAGTTTTTATACACATACAATCAGCAATTCTCTGGCCAAAGCAAGGTCACAAGGCTTGAATTCTTTCAGGGTCATAAAAGCAGATTAGAGTTTACACCAGGCAGAGACTGTCAGGCTTTCTTTATGACTCAAGTAGGGGTTGACTTGTAAAAGCCTCAGTGAACTCTTAAAGGCAATGGGGTCAAATGAGAGGGAAAGAGACCTTAAATCAATTAGGGAAAGCTAAAAAGGTAAAATGGGGAATCCTTGTGTAATACTGCATTCCTAAGTGTGGTTAGATAATAAGCTGATTAACAAAGCAAGGTGAAAGGAAAAGGAGTTAGGAATTTGTTAGTGCGAGGTTAGCACTTGGGGCAGCACCTTCTTATCTGCAGGATTGGTGAGCCCAGGGCACATTTGTTCCCTCTCCATCTAAAGTCTGTGAATCAATAAACTCAGATATGTTGTAATTCTGTCCTTGAGTGTCTGAGAATGTCTTAAATGAGATACTTTTGCCTGGACACTTAACACTGATCAATTGCGTGCCAATGAAGATAATTGCAGGAAGGCAGACCTCTAAGTTTACAAAAAGACCTGGTCTTGGGAAGTAGGTTTTGACTGTGTGACTGTTTTCACACCTTGCTGGGGGATGTTATCCAAATACCCCAAATGTATAGGGGGAGTTATGCCCAATAAATGATCAAACACACAGTTAGAAGTTCTTTGGGAAAGTATCAAACAGAAGGCTACAACAGTGCACAAAAATTCACTGCAGGACACAGCTAATACATTCAAAAGGCAAAATCACCAAAACAGCTTATGTTTTGTCTTCAACCTCCACCAGAGTCCCCGACTCTAATGGATCAGCCTTGTCAGTGCCAGCTGAGTTGCTACTTCATATTTCTCTGGCTCACAGCACTAGTGCAATGGAAACTCCCAGGAATCTATGAGGGTGACCATGTTTAAGACTCCTAGCAATGCAATATACGGAGCCTGACGTGACCATCTCCTGTAACCTGGCAAGACTACCAGTGCAGGGATTGGGACCCCAACCCAGCCATGAAACTTCTGACCTACAATTTGTCCTGCCTATAAAATATGCTGAGGGAAAGGTGGCACAGGAACCAGGAGAGTGACCCAAACTGAATTGGAACGTAGCTCTGCTAGCTTACACTCCTGCAACCAACATAAACATGTCTTCCTTTTTTTCATGTCTAACCATGCATGTGTAGTTTGTATTCCTTATAGTGGCCATTTTGACCTATGTGAGATAGAATCTTAAATAGTTTCAATCTGCATTTTTTGGATGGCAAGTGGTACAGAAATTTAGTTTATATTTTTTTTTTTAGTTCTGTGTATATCCAAGATATTCTGGATATGAAACTCTTGTTGAATTATATCTGGCAAAGATTTCCTCCTTTTCTTTAGGATACCACTTCACTTGATGGACAGGTCCATTTCTAGTTTTTGAAAATTCTTCAGGGGATCCAACTGGTCCTGGGCCCTTTTATTCTTATATTTTTTGCCCTAGAAATTTGCTGTCTCAAATCTTGTTAATATGTTTAAATTATTTATTTTAACTAGGTTTAATTGTTGTCTGTCAGATTTATCTATTACTTCTTCCATTTATTTTGTATTTTCCAATTTAGCAAAATAAAGGTTTTTTAAGGCATGTTAGTACTACTTTTGAATTTCATTAGTACCTATTTTAATGTCTCCCTTTTCATTTCTAAATTTGCTATCTTGTGTTTTCTCTTTCTTTTGCCTAATTTTTCTGGGGTCAATCTTGTTTATCTTTTCCATGAGCTAGCTCTTAGTCTTTGCTTGAGGTGGTTGTAGCCTCCTTCCTTGGCCCACAGATTTAGCTAAATTGTAGAACTTCAGTGCCTATGTACTTTGCTGGGTGGTGAGTTACTTCTAGTGACCGCAGCCACTCACTGGGAACACAACATTGTCCATGAATCCTAAAACATGAATTGTAAATTCTTGGCAATGGATCAGCTCGGTTCTTTCCCTCAGTCATAGTTTCTTAATATTTCTCTAAAGCTATTGTTATCTTTCTTTTTAATGATATAAAATGTTAACATATTAAAATTATTTTATGAGAGAAAAGTTAAAGATGGAAATTATTTTTGACACAGGGATACTCAGTTGGTTTCCATTATTAAATTCTTAATTTTTCAACTGGCATTTAATATTATCTCACTCATAGTCTAAGTGTCTGCCTTTTAAGAGTCTGCTTGAGGCCTCTTTGCAGGTTCCAAGTATTTAATATTCCAACATGACCCAACACATACTATCTTAATTATAATTTGAATACCTGATAAGGAAGATTCCATTATGCTGTTCAATTTTAAAACTTATATCAGCTATTCCTGCCCCCTTAACATCTTTCTATTACTTTCCAATTATTGTTGCTTAATATATTTGCATTTGAATTCAACAAGTTTCTGTCCAGCACATTTTCCAGTTTTACCTTTTCTCTTGCCTTAGATTTTCCTGTGTGAATGAATATATCATTTGAAGAGAGGCAAATACATTTCTAATTAGTGATTTACTGTAATCATACAAGTTTTGACATATAATTGCTTGATTTCTGTGCAATGATAAATATTTCATATTTATCTTTTTGTTCATTGCATTACTTGAGGATTTCTTTTTGGGTTCTAGAGAAGTACAAGTTACACAAGACAATGACCATCCTTTTTAGTCGAGGATCGTTGCTGTGGTTGGCTACAGTCATAGGAAGGCCACCTGAAGTCAGCCTCCTACACACACCTTTAGGTGACAGTGTTGTGTTTTTGTTTTCTCTGATTTGGCAACAATATTTCTGTGTTGAGTCAGTGCATCTGTTATCCCACTGGAAGATCCTAAGAAGGCTGGGATTTTTAGTGTTCTTCTGTCCCTTTCTCACTCCCTGAGGAAACCTAAGTGATAAAGAATTGTGCATTGGGATGCTAGTTCACTGTGTTCTCGCTGTCCTGTTGCCAATGTTCCCTTAAGTTACCATATCCCTGCTCCTGTACGCTGCCCTTCCACTACAATTATGGAAGTAATCTCAATGAGCTTATTAATTCGCATATGATGGACTTGGGTAGAATCATAGTTGGTGTGTTGTTACCATCTCTAGATAGGGCTAATAGAAGTAGACTATCTAGAAAAGTCACTCAACTGTGGGTCACTTTCAGTTTTTTTTTTCTTTTCCATATATTTTGTTAATTTTGTTGTTAACTGAGTTGGACTCTAAAAACATATTACTGTGTTGCAGATAGTTTCTAGCCATGATAATTAATTGCTTTTGGTATGATATTGATAAAGCTAATGAAGTGTACAATTACATTGCAGTAGAATGTGTATTATTTTTATTTGAGAGGTTATTATTATTTATTTGAGAGAACATTATTATAAACATATTTAACACATATATATCTTTTGTACAATGTCACATGTATTTGAATCTTGTGACATTTAATATTTCAAATCATGTATTACATTTTAAAAGTGGCAGATAATAGAGAGATAGTAAGATTTAGCAGAACTAGAGAGATAGAAAGTTGCCATAAAGAGGTTGTGGTATTTACCTCTGTCCTAGAAGGTGTGTCACTCTCCTGCTGTCTAAAAAGAGCAGTTTGAGAAAACAATAATTTCCTTGGACAGTCTTGATTTTCTGAGGCCGACTCTGTAAATAAGACAAAATTCACTCTGTGAAGGAGGCCTCGCCCCTAAGATACCGTTGTTATGGTCAGCCCTTACAAGTTGGGTTAAGACTGAAAGGGAATGAATGACAAGTCTGATGAGCTTTGGCCATGCAGACAGTCCTTGCTTCTTGTTGACTGTGTTGTGCTTCTCTATTTTCTTTAAACATCAAATATTTTCTCCCCTATTCTTTGAGCTTTATAACTTACGGAGATATTAGAACTAGTAGACATAAGAGACTATAGTTTCAGGTACCAGTAAACCTAATTACTATATCTGAAATATTTATGAATCTGTTTTTCCATTAAAATAATCTGTTCTGAATTAGACAGTACAGCATCTTGTGAAAAGTCATTTCAATGTGATTATTTTTCTCATACCTTAAATACTATCTGAGAACCCCATTTGCTAAGCATTGCAGGCAGGGGCCCTGGAGAGTGGAAAAGAGCCAGAAAGGATAATAGAGCAAGTGTATTCAATTTGGCACTGTCTTTTTTGTTTGCAAACATAAAGATACCTTCTCAAACACCTTAGCTATTGCTCTTTTTGCAAATTTGAATACATGATCATTCCTAGATACAAAGGAATGAAAGAATGGTAAGGTTATCCACACCTTATCTGCTGGAAGGTGGAACCGGTACTGCACCTGACCTATCTACCTGGGTCTTCCATAATCCACTAACTTCTAGTCAGATATTGTAGGTTCAGCCATGTGAGTCACAGCTTCTGCTCTTACATGAAAGAGTGTAGGCAACTGGGACAGACTGTGGTTCCAGAGTCCACTGTCATGAGGTTCAAGAAAGTGCCTGTAGTTCACAGGCTGCTTTTCAGCTCCTCTACTTCCTATGCATCTTCCCATGTAAATATCAGCCCACAGTCTTAGTCTCCAGCATCAGCTTTGTAGACAAATCTTCCACAAACCACATATTGCTTGTTGCGACTGTAGACAGCCAAATCTGGCCATAAACCTTTTTCTCTCTAGCTTTTTCTTTCCTCCCAGTAGTTGTAGAAAGATGTTTCTTGTCTTACTACTCGGTTAAGACACTATGACCAAATCAACTTACAGAAGGAAGAATTAATTTTGGCTTATGATTCCATGAGGAGAGTACATAATGGAACGCGAGGCATGGTGGCAGGAGAGACCTAAGAGAACACATTTCAACCACAAACTGGAAGCAAAGGAAGAAAATAGTTTTGTGTGATAATTTTCATTCAAACTGGTACTGTCCTTTTCTTATAATAACACCTTAAAAGGGAAAAAATGTATAAGTTGAAAATGCATTTCAAATCACAATAAACCCATCACAGAAGTTTTTAATATAAATTGATCATCAAAAGTCAATAGCAATTTGTGTGTGTGTGTGTGTGTGTGTGTGTGTGTGTACTTGTATACTTATCTATGCATCAGGTTTTGTTCTGTTAAAACCTTCACCTGTAATAGATGAAACCCATTCCCATCATAGAGGAAAATTACTCACTCTGATTTGCATGTTAATGTCATCCAAAAATACTCTCAGAGAAGCACCAACGAAAGTTTACCCACTTACCTTGGCAATGAGGCCCAACAGAACTCACAGAAAAATTAATTAGTACAGTTAATAGTGTTCTATTATGTTTCCCAATTAACTTTAGGCATGGTCTCATGTATCCATTGAACTTGTGATCTCCCTGCCTCTGCAGTCAAGTCCTGAGGCACAGGTTATCGTGTTATGACTGTTCTCTAATATTTAATTTTCAGATATTTTATATTATTGGTAAGTTAGTTCTCATAAGGGACTTACAGATGCATTTAATTTTAGTTCAACCTCACTTTCATTGGTAAGATTGTCATATTTATAATAATCTCTTTGTAATTATTTCTTATATAGAAATGTGTGCTATTTCTTTTTGAAGTTTTTGTTTTCTTTTTAATTAATTAAGCAACATGTATATTTACTTTGTGAGTGTGTACCTGTGTGTATGTGCGTGTGTGTGCACACTTGCCTACTCTATTCAGTATTGCCCATCTGTATAGGTGTTTATAACTGACCACTTGGAATTGGATAACCTACCAAGGTCTTCATTTCTGGAAAAAACTGATTCTTCCTCTCTCAGCAACAGTAATTGCTTAGAACTCTTTTTCTGAAGGAAAGGTTTTGTGAGATTTGCCCCATATATGTTGAAACGTCAGTTGATATTGTCATTTTGGGGGTCTTGTTTAAGCTCCAATATTATTAAAATTTCATAGGTGCAGCTTCCCTGTGAGATGCAGAAGACACTATCTTGTAGACGACTGCCTGGTCCTCTGGCTCTTACCTTTCTGCTCCTTTTCCATGATGCTCCATGCACCTCACGTATAGGGGCTGTGTTGTAGATGTGTTAGCTAACTAGGTCTGGGTAACGTGAAGTCAGCTCTTCCTTTCATTTTCACCAGCTGTGCCCTTCTATCATGGTCTCTCTTGCAAAAAGAAGCTTCTTTAATGAGGAGCGAGAGCTATACCTCTCTGTGGGTATAATGTGAAATATTTAGAATGCGGTTAGAAATTATACGAGTTTAGAAAGTGACAGTAGTAAGTGTTCTTCTAGCCTCTGTGACCTCACCAGCCATGAGTAGTGGGCCAGGTTTACACTACCTGTCGTGAATTTTCTCCAACTGAGTGGGCATTAGGTAAAACTTTGGCTGTTGTTTACACCTAGGATATAACTGACACTATCATAGCTTATGGGGTATCTTGCTGTTTTGGTCACTGGGCCTATAGATGGATAGTGTTATTGATTGCTTTTTATTTTCTTGGCAGCTTGGCTAGATCCTTCTGGTACTGTGTAAGATAGTCATCAGAGATGAGGCTTCCAGGTCAGTTACAGCTCACATCACCCAAGTCCTCTGTCCAAAGAATATGGTGTCTTCAGCAATAGGATCTTATCTTCAAATTCTTGGAAACAAAATAGGGCAACATCAGTCATCTATATATATTGGAAGGTCTCTTAGGCTCCTTTGACCAACAAATTAAAGGAGTTTTTCCATGCTTGGTACTGGCAAACATTGCGTATTCCCTCTTATTTATAGATCTTACCTCTGTATCTTTAGATGCAAGGACATCACCTGAAGTAGCTGCAGCTATCAGGAAAATAAAAAGGGAACACGTGGTGAGTTGGGGAGAAGAAGCCGTTCCAAGGGGTGAAATGGGAGGACACAGTGCTCTAAGGTAGATACTGGGAAAAATGTTACAGTGCAAACACAGGCAGGGAAGGAGGGAGGAGGAATAAATAACACTAAGAATATATGGAAGCATGTTAATTTATGTTAAAACATGTTAATATATGTGACCAGATGCTAGGCATAGTGCAGCAACAAGACAAGGAATGAACGATCCCCCAAAGGTTGAGCATCAGAGAACTTCACAGACTATTTGTTCTTTAATGTGAGTTAAGATTTATGTGGAAAGACGCTTTGTACATACTTAAAAGTTAAGAAACGGTGAGTTTAATAAGATGTAAGTTAATAGATGCAGGAGAATTAATATGGAGCTATTCCTACTACAATATTTTCATCACAGATACGGCACTTATAACAGTAGTAACATTTATTTTGAATTCACATTTAAAAATTTGAAACCATATATATGTATATTACTATATATATACAATTATATATTATTATATATTTAATTACTATATATATATATATATAGTAATTCCTTACATGGATGTTATATTACATTATTTCTACCCCTTCTTCTATTCTAGTGAACTCTACCTGCCCTCACTGCATCTCAAATTCATGACCTTTTCTATAATTATTATTGTTAGACACACACACACACACACACACACACACACACAACTTGCTGAGTCAATTTGTACTGTATACATGTGTGCTTAGAGTTAACCATATGGGACTGGATAAGCTCCAGAGAAAACTGACTGTTTACTATCACCTTTATTTCATCTCAGTGATACAGATTTTGGATTCCTGTCTTTCAGAACTATGAAAAAAATAAATTCCTCTCTTTTAAGCTATGAGTTTCTCAATATTTATCATAGTACAAGGAACTAATACAGTTCCTAGAATTGTTTTTGAACAAAATGCTATAAAAAACATGAAGTGAAGCCATTGAATTGATCCCTTCCATTCCTCCATATACTGGTTTTATGATGGATCACAAAAAGGGATTGCATGGATTATAAAATATTACAATCCATTGATTTCAGTGCTCTCTGGGCTGGCTGTAAGTCTCTGACTTACTACTCTAAAGTTAATGGTATATGTGCAATTTGTGTGTCGCTACATATGTACTGCTTTTCTGATTTGTCCTGTTGGGTCAACATAACACAGTAGGGTGCATAGATGATGAAACATATGCACAGCCCAAAGCTGCTGTTGCCAACAGAGTCATTTCTGTGTACACATGCTCAGTAATGAGCATTTCCTCTCATTTGTTTGAGAAGAGTAATAGAGACACTCCTTTAGCCCTTGGGCATATTTTCTCAGCCAACTAATCAAATCCTACTCGTCTCCCCTAGCTGTTTAATTATTTTTATTGCTGGCTTTACTCCTCTCTCCAATTTATTTTTTGTCCACTTAAAATAGGAAAATTAACCAGTGAATTTAGCCTGCATTAGTGTTTGCCAGCACCATACAGATGAAGCACCTAGCTTGGCTAATATCACTGAGAAGTTCTTTATTTTACTTTGTTTGATCTGTAATAGGATGTGAGCTTTAAATAATCATAATAACAGACACATTGCCAGGCATGCTGTCCTTTAAAGTGGTTACATCAGCCGAAATGCTTACTCTGATGATACTACACTGCTCACAGCAATTTTCTATTTCTTTACAGCAATTTCCTTAAGAGCCAGTTTCCAGGTTGAATAACAAAATGAGGCTCTCCCTAATGACAAGTCATTATTCATGTCAATATGGACAACAACAATAGAGTCCAAATTTGTCAATTATGAATATTTGTCCTTTTATAATAAATTAATCTGACTCTAGGGATTTATATTTGTCACACAGGCAAACATTTTAAATAAGCCTTTCATCTTAAAATGATCTAATCTTCCTTCTGATAATAAAGAAGTAGAAGTTGTACTAGTTCTTCTGACCCATATTGTTGAACGTTTCTAATGCCAGCACTGATGAGACTGAGACAGAAGGACTGCTGTGGGTTTACAGCCATCGAGGACTACAAACTGAGTTTGAGAGCATCATGCACTATAGAGTATGCTCTCTCTCTCTCTCTCTCTCTATATATATATATATATATATATATAAATAATATATATACATATACATTTATACATATATATGTGTGTAGATATAGATACATACATACATACATACATAGAGATAGATGGATATAACTCAGTATTCTTTAAACAATGGTCTTATTCAAAATAAAATGAACAACAATAACTGAAATAATAATAATAAGTGATTGTAATAATATGAGTATACTTCTGCTCTTCTATTGTCTCTACAATTGACCCCCGCTATATGGATACCAGATACACATGATATTGTCACCATCTATTAAATGGTTATGAAGTTCCTACATCTAAGTTGCTGAAACTAGCATTGAGAACAAGGGGGTGAGGTGTATATGAGTAAGGGACATTGCCAAAGAAAGACATTGATTTTGAGCCTGATACAGCGCCTAGCAAGCTGCATGCAATACACATGCTTGGAGAACACATTAGGCAAAGGAGCAAACAAAACCCTCCAGAAGCAGCACAATTAGATGAGAATTATATATAGTCTGAGTATCAGCAAATCACATCAGGTCTACTACAGTGGGAAAAAATGTGGAACCTTTTTTGAATAAGAAAACCAACATTTGGAAATATATTTCCATGATCCCATTTATACATTCAATGAGTAACTTGGACTTTGAAATAGAGAAGTTGCATCATAGAACAAGAAAGGGAATGTAAACATGGACTAAGGATCCCTTGAAATACTGAGGATGACATTGATAGACACTTTGACCCTATGTCATTGGTCATTGGCACAGGTGTACAGTGGTATTAGTAAATCAGATGTCTGATATGAAGGAGACAGGAATATCTCTAGGACTTATTCTAGAAGGACTGGGTGAGAAGAGTGCTGCATTCTTGCTCACGTAAAACTGGAGCAAGTTTCCTGTTTGTCTTCAGAGTGATCAGATTCAGCAATGCTGCTTTGGAAATAGCAAACTAATCCTGACATAAATGTTCAAGGACGAATGATCAGGAAACAGCTGTACATTCAGGATTGCAGTTAGAGATCATTGCTGTGAGTATAAGTTTAAGAACGACTAGCAAATGTTGGTATAAAAAGACACAGGGTGGAGTGAAATTGCCTTTGCAAAGAAGACAAAGTGAACAAGAGTGAGGAAACAGACATTCTAGCCTGCAGAAGAAAGAATAATGAGGGTAGGCAATCGTTGAGGAAGACAGAGTGACTGACATAAGGATAATGGGGTTAGGAGATTGATAAGAAATTAGTATTAGGGAACAGTGAGATTAATAGAACAATGTTAATTTTCAAGTGATACAGAATTTTATTATTGCTTTTTAGATGCCTGTTTTCAAATGAGAGAAAGAAGGGGTATGGATGTGGGTGGCAGGGGAGATGGCAAGGATCTGGGAGCAGTTGGAGGAGGGGAAACTGTAATCAGAAAATATTGTACAAAAAAATCTCTTTTCAATCAAAAAAAAAAAAGAATTGGCTTGAGATTGAAAGCAACAATATAGTCTCCTTAAAAAAAAAAAAGTTCAAATCTTTTGGTCCTGAAAATGAGAAACATAAATTCCAAAGTAATGACAGTTGAGCAGTTAAGTTGGGTAAATCACAGATACTTATGTTAGTTATAACACTATATTTTATAGAAAAATAGCACAGCTGAAGAGAAGAAAGTGGGAAAACCAAATGTAACTTAGATTAGTAGTAAAGAAAAGAAACATGCCACATACTAAACTGCCTGTTATGCCCACGCATTTCCTCTGGAACCACAACCATCCTTATAACTGCTGTGGATGTGGGCAAGCTTGAAGGCAGTGATGAATTGAAACCATGCAGATTACAGCACCTGACAGGGACAGCAGCGGCTCTGGCAAATACCAGAATTGACATTTATAAAAAGACAATCCATGTGTGAACTAAACCCTACTGTTTGTGTAGGCCCCTTCCTGTGCCCTGTTGTGTCTATGAGACAACAAAGAAAAGCCTACTTGTGGTGGTCTGGAACTCAGATTTTAGCTGACACACTGTCCATGGGTTGGTAGTCATATACATAGGTGTCTGAGGTGACATAAGCAAGGAAAACTGAAAACTGCTGGATAACCTCACTTTTACATAAAATCTACAGTAGGTCAGAGTCAGAAGTGCTGTGTGATATAGTGACCTGGAGCATAGTTGGGGGAGGGGACCTGCTGATCAGAGAGTCGGACTTACATAGCTAGAATAGCTTCTAGCTACTTTGTCACAGCTTTACCCATTATTAATTAACAAGGTATCACACATTTCAAAACTGCTCAAGAGAGGATTCTGAATGTTCTCACCATAAAAATGGATGTGAGGCAAGGAGAATGCCAGTTGCTTGAGTCAATCCTTCCCTGATGAATATGCATCTGCTGGTGGACATGGCTGCCTCTCATTGGTCCAGGTCATCTCCAGATCATGTCTCAGCTGCTGTTGCTAAGGCCCTTAGGCAGACCCAGGTTGGCTCTCAGAATCTTTTTTATTGGTTTGGGTCAGTTAGCCCTCAAGCCTGTTAGGGATGAGTCATCCCACAACTTCTAACTTTGTTTTATAGTATGAAAGTTACAGAACACTATTTCTGGCTTTATTCTAAATTTGAGGGTCAAGATTTGGCTTCTGTTCTATGAGCCCATCCTTACTTAGTAAATGTTTAGATTTACACAATAAATTTTGTCCTAAGAATTTTGGTCCAGATTTGAGTTTGATTTATGTTAGTCTGTTTGCTGTTACTATAAGAGCATACCACTGGGTGAGTAATTTATAAAGTAGGGTAATCATTTTGATCCAAGCCATAAAACACAGGAAGCTTCAGGCAGTGTCTGAAGCAATGGCTTTGACTTTGACCACAATATTACCACTCTAACATGAGAAAAGCCGGAAAAACCAGGAGGGCAATTCATTTTTTGTAAACTACCACAGTTGTAAGAATAAATACATTTCTAGAATATTAACTGTAATAATTCATGAGGGTTGAACCTCTATGATCCAAATAACCTTTCATGTTATTGCACTGGGAAATGAGTTTTCAACATACACACACACATACACACACACACACACACACACACACACACACAGAGTTTCAAATCAGAGGAAAATGTATTTAAAAATTGATTCAATATTTATCATTTATTCATCCTCACTCTTCCTTCCCTCCCTCCTTCCCCCTCCTTTTCTGTCTTCCTTCATCTCTCCTTCCATGAATTCCTAGTTACCAACACCCTCTATCAATATTCTCTCTACCTATCTCCCCTTTCCTGCTCTTTCTCCTTCTTATGAAAGGCAATTATAGAACTGACATTTCACTCACAGTTACCTGTCTTAGTCATGGATTCTGGGATTACATCTATATGCTACAAGTCCAATATTTGGCAGTTTTCTCATTTACTGAGCATAAACTAAATTGTTATTATTTGCCATTTTATTGCCCTGTTTCTTAATAGTAAATGACTAATTGAACTATTTTGTGAAAAACAGTGCAAGTTTCAGGTAGATAAGAACATATACTGAAAGTTCTGGTGATGAGATTTACCCACAGAAAAATGCCTATATGTAAGCTGAACTGCAAGCAAAATCATCGGGTGTTAGATGTGGTATGAAAACCACGTGTATATCTGTACTGTATTTTTAATATGTGGTTTTTATAGGTACTGCTTGTGTGGGCATGTGTTTATGTTTGTCTGTGTATGTGGTGTGTGTACATATGTATGTAGCTGAGTTCACCTGCTCGTGCACATGTGATGGGTAGAGGTTGAAATAGGGAGACTTTCTTTATATCTAGTCACGTTTTGTTTTTTACATGGTATGTAACCACACCCGATACTCATAAATTTGTCTAGACTGGCTAGCTAATGAACTTCGTGAATCCGTCTCTGTCTTCCCTTCCAACAGGAAGGTTATAGACGTGAACTGTCACCCGTATTTTACTTGGGTGGCTGCACCTGAACTCAGGTCATCAGGTTTGCACAGCCAGCACATTATGGAATTATAAAGTGAATCATCTCTCCAGCTTCCATGCGATAGTTTTGAAACAATTAAAGTTTATGGTGACAGTTTTATTGAAATGTATGTAATTCATATACTGTGAAACCGCACCTGAAGTCAGCTTCCCAGCTCAGTCTTAGACATCAATCGCAGTCATCCTGTGTCCATTCTTGTATGCTATGCCCTTCCTCTGCATATGGTGAGCTAAAATCTACTCCATATTTACAAGTCTCCGACTCAAGTACAGTAGACTATGAAAACGTCCAGCACGTGACATCAGTATGTGCTTCAGCTACATATTTTCATGGCTTTGCAATGTGAATGAGTACTGTCTCCGTCTTTTATAACATTCTGTTATATGTGTATATGTTTTAATGTATTCAGTAATCTATTGATATTTGGGTGATTTCCAACTTAGGCTTAAACATTTGGGAAGAAATATTTTGTACAGTGTATGTATTTATTATTCTTGTATGCTACCTGATGACAGAATGGTAGACTATACAGACTTGATCTCTTTGAAGCAATATTTAACTAGGAAAACCTCAAATTTCCATTTATATCTTTAAAATCTGAATGAAAACTGAAAATTTTTAAAACAACAATGTATCCAACGGTCACTTTTGAAAATGTTCGAAATACCTCTCCATCTGAGAGAATCATAGAGCATAAGTTCCAGGTTTACTTACAGATCACACTTTGGAAAAAATGAAAATAAGAAAAATATCTTATTGTTTAAAGGTAAACAGTGAAATTCTTAGTTGGCCCATATTATTTTTTCTACCATCTTAAAGTCAAGGACACATACACTTAATCAACTTTGCTGTCACCCACTGCCTAGAATTGTGTTCTTTGCAGTACTTGGAAATCTAGCTTTTGCATCATTTCCCTTTCAGTGAACCCACTAAAAAACAAAAGCAACAAAATAAACTGACATGGGAAAGAGGATAATGAGCATCCCCCTTCTGAGTTGTGTTAACAGGCTCATTAACATAACCTGTGTGCCTAATCTACTTCCCTCTAAACACACACACACACACACACACACACACACACACACACACACTCCTTGTTGACATGCAAACAATTTCTAAACAAGAAAGAGTGTGCACAATTTATAGACAACAGACATGGTCCTTTAAAATAAGGGTAGAGAGAAGACTGCAGTATCTAGAAATGTGTGCAGTTTGAAAGAAAAAAAAAGAGCACTTTCATAAGGTAGCAGGAGAAGAATGCACTTAATTATATATAGCTGAATTCTTAATATGGAAAATTCCTACAATAGAATATTCTCCTGGAAGGAATAAAACAAGTGACCTTTCCTAAAGTTATGTTTGTCCCTTGACAATTGCCATCATAGTTCTTTCATAAAAATATTCTAAATTATGGGAAAATAACCATAAAAATTATAGAATAGCAGCAGCATATGCATATTAAAATGTTTCTATTTTTATTTGAAACACCATTTTAATAATTTCTTATTCTTAATAAAGCTGAACTAACTCTATGTCAGCAAATGCACTCCACTTCACATCAATAAGCCCTCAAGGGGGACATGAAATTCGACAGTGATATAAGTAGCAAGCCACTATCTCTTTCTAGCATGTCTGTTCTAGAGTATTAATCGCAGTGCTGATATTTAACGGGTTGCAATGAACATTCCCATTGGTATTCTATGGCAATTTAATCACAATCCCAGTCATCAGTAAGTGTTACCCTGTGGATAATATCATTCATCATAAGGCTGATATTATGATACACTTGGGGGCTGACAGCTTTGTCTTCATTAGCTGACTTATGCAATGACTTGTACGATTAAATGTCACCAGTGACCTCCTAATTGCCAAAGCCATTGGCCTCTTTAGATTCCTCATGTCAATCCTTCTTTCCCCAATATTTGACTCTGTTAAACACCACATTCTTATTACACTATTTTCTCTCTCTCTTTTTACTCTGGTAGTTTGGGGTTTGTACTTTTGTTATTCCAAAATGTCCATCTTTGGTTTCCTTTAAGAATTTTATTTTTTCTTTATTTTTAAATTAAGGCATCCCATGATTTCTTTGATGGAGATTTAAATTTTGTTAACAACAACATGTACATTATATATAATTACATGATACCTTACACACAATGTACAATGTTCACATCATCTTTTTTTTAAACACTCACAGTGAGAACCTTTCCTATTCAGCAGATTTACTCTGCTTCCAAGAGCTGACTCTTTTTTCCCATGTTCAAAGTAGTATTTTCAAACATCTGATAAAGCTAGTTGGGTCCTAAGGGAGAATGCAGAATAAATAAAAAAAAGTAGCTGTGGTGACAGAGAATTCTTCAGTTCCTTCTTGTTCTATATTTCAGGTCCAGTACAATAACTAAGGTGGGTACATTGTAGCACAAATATTTCAAGAAATATCAGTCAAACTCACTTTATATTGAATCATAATTTAACTGTATTTCCCTGTCCCAAAAAAAAAAACCTGATCACTTGATCAAAAAAAAATGCCAGGATGTGCTTAGTAAAAACATAATCAATTCCTTTTACATTGTCAAAATGGTTCTCTGTCAAGAACTTTGGGGAGTCTGGGAACATAATAATTTAATTGGATAGAGGTTGTGGATCCTTGAAGAAGTGATGAAGCTTCTGAGGCAGGACAGAAGACATGGTGTTACTCAGAGCAATTGTAAAAGCTGACTGTGAAAAATTATCCATAGTCCACAAGCTCCAAATTCTGTAGTCATGTGAAAAGGGTTTGGAAAATACCGACAGATGTGGTGGGTTGTGTTAAAAGAGAATTCAAATCTCTTTAAAATTCAAATCTCTGAAATAATCTTTCACCAGTGGAAAGCCTCATCTTCATGGTACTAGGCAGTCAACAAACTCAGTTCTTTTTCTCTGTTACAAGAGTGCAGGGATATGGAGAGGACACAGTCTCTAAGCTCATTCGGGATCTAAAGTTCTTTGAATATCAGTGTGAAACACCTTGTTACAGACACTAGAGATGGTTATTGTCCATGATGTATGGAAGGTGATACTATGACACTAGTCTTTGACAAAGGAATTTCATTGTAAAATTCATTGCCAACAAGGAGTTCAGAGACACACATATCTGTCTCTCAGTCTAACAGCTCATTGAAGAGGGGTTTAAGGGCTTTTAGATGTTGATAGTTTGAAAGTATTTCTATCTTCACTGGGCAGAGTTGAGTCTTTCAAGATCTTCACTATTTTAGTCCTATGCTTGATTTTATAGTTAGTACCCTTGGCTAATGACTATAGCCCATCTAACCCCTAGTTATGAATATAAATTCCTACTGATTTAAGTCTTTTACTTCTTTCCATATTAGGGCCATTAATAGGTCACATTTTGAATCATCTCACAAGACAGCATGCTGTGGTGGTATTGTGTTCCCCAAAATATTGTGTACCTTAATCAACTTATCTGGGGTCAGAGACAGAACAGCCACAATATTAAACATAGAGGTTAGGCAGTGGTAGCACACGCCTTTAATCCTAGCATTCCAGAGACAGAATCTGGATCTCTGTGAGTTCAAGGCCACACTGGAAACGGCCAGGCATGGTGACTCACACCTTCAATCCCAGGGAGTGGTGGTAGAGAGCAGAAAGGTATATAAGGCATGAAGAAACTAGAGGCATTTGGCCTGGGTAGGCATTTGGCCTGGAGAAGCATTGGGCTGGTTAAGCATTCAGGCTTACAAGCAGCAGTTCAGCTGAGACTCATTCGGATATGAGGACATAGAGGCTTCCAGTCTGAGGAAGCAAGACCAGCTGAGGATCCGGCGAGGTGAGATAGCTGTGGCTTATTCTGTCTCTCTGACCTTCCAGTGTTCGCCCCAGTAACTGGCCTCAGGTTTGATTTTATTAATAAGACTTTAAGATTCATGCTACAGCATGCCATCTACACCGCAGGTGAAAAAGAGAAAGTTACTTTTAAATTCCTACATTACAGAAAATGCTTAGCTCCATTTGGATTTAGATGGAACAGGGGAGTGTAGAGGCTCAACAGGGTCAGGGAAATAAAAAAGGCAAAGTCTCAGTCACTGAAAAGGAAATTAAGGCATCTTTGATTGTTAAAATTGTCAACACTGTGTCTGTCTTCCATGAGTTCAAGGAGATGAAATCCCATTTGGCTGGTGATTGCATTTTGGCTCTTTCAGGTTCTTGACAGAGGTTTCTAAGTTGTAAGAAATACATTTTACAATGATAAGCCTGTTTTAGTAAATCTCAGCATAAATGGACTCAGTATCGCTGTGCTTTCCCAACCACTCCTGTTAGGTGCAGAAATACGACATATCTATGATAACTTCTTCCCAGAAATGTCTACCCCTTATTCCCATGCTTTCTTGACTCTGAAGAATGAGTCCCCAATTCTTTTGCAACTTTATTTAATCTGACAGTGAAAGATCAGCATCACCTCCATTTAATGTATCCAGATAGTCTTCAATTAACACTACTCTCAATAGAATACCAAGTTGAAGAATGAGTGTCCTACAGTTAATTTCTGTGATATCTTCAGCAATAGATTCTAAACCTATAATTATGATAAGTCAATGAAGATAGCTTCCAAAAATTATGTAGAGACCTCTGGATCCTCCATGACCATTAACTTATAGGGAAATATTCCATGCCCTGTACCATTATTTTAATTAAATAACCCATGTCTTGAAAAAGCAAAGTTCTCCACTCATATAGGATAATTCCATTTCAACTATTTTAAAGTGGCTTTTTAAAATTAGTTTACCCATCTCCTGCAACATCAGCAGACGCTATAGGTACATGCATCATGCACACCAATTGGAAAAATAGGTGAGTGACTGGTCCCTCAGCTGAACTGCCCCAACTTCCAGGTCCTAA
The DNA here is from genome assembly GCA_902168325.1 of Peromyscus nudipes. Lineage (NCBI taxonomy): Eukaryota > Metazoa > Chordata > Mammalia > Rodentia > Cricetidae > Peromyscus > Peromyscus nudipes. The sequence continues at coordinate 7,593 of CABHPH010134593.1, read as the reverse complement.
GCCCTAGGGTACATCCATTGTCCCTCCCCCTCCTATCTCAGCTCCTGCAAGGCAGTTAGGCCCTTCCTCAACTCTGGTGGAATCCCACTGCTCTGGTGCAGACCCCAGCAGCAGACTAGCAGGTGAGAGATATGTGGGCAGGCTGCACCACTACCTCTGCCACCCACTGGACTCTGTTCCCACAAGATCCACTACACTCCCAAATCATACCTACCCTGGCATCCTTCCTGTGGACAGTCCTCTCTGGCAATATCAGCAGACCCTATAGGCACAAGCATTACCCACACCAATTGGAAATACAGCAGCACCTATAGGCACAAGCACCAACTACTCCAGTTGGAAAAAGAGATGGGTAAAGGCCAGTGCAAGAATGCATTCAATAGGTTGGGAATTTAGCTCAGTGGTAGAGTGCTTGCCTAGCAAGCGCAAGGCCCTGGGTTCGGTCCTCAGCTCCGGAAAAAGAAAAAAAAATTGAAAAAAAAAGAATGCATTCAATAACAAAAAGGGCAAGATGGTAACACCTGAACTCAGTAGTCTTAAAACAGCAAGACTTGAACATCCCAATGCAGATGGAACAGAAGACAATGACTTTTAAAATAGCTTTATGAAGATGATAGAGGCCCTTAAAGAGGAAAAGAAAATTTTCCTTTAAGAAATCGAGGGAGGGCTAGAGAGATGGCTCAGTGGTTAAGAACACTGATTGCTCTTCCAGAGGTCCTGAGTTCAATTCCCAGCAACCACATGGTGGCTCACAACCACTTGTAATGAAATCTGGTGCCCTCTTCTGGCCTGCAGGGTCACATGCAGGCAGAATACTGTATACATAATAAATTAATAAATCTTTAGCCGGACGGTGGTACCACACGCCTTTAATCCCAACACTCAGGAGGTAGATGCTGAAAAATCCCTTAACAATATCCAGCAGTCTTTCTTGGTAAAAGTTCTGGAGATATCAGGGACATAAGGAACATACCTAAACATAATAAAAGCATTATACAGCGAGCAGATAGCCATCATCAAATTAAATAGAGAGAAACTCAGTGCGATTCCACAAAAATTAGGAACAAGACAAGGCTGTCCACTCTCTCCATATCTATTTTATATAGTACTCAAAATTCTAACTAGAGCAATAAGACAACAAAAAGAGATAAATGGGATACAAATTGGAAAGGGAGAAGTCAAACTTTTCCTATTTGCAGACGATATAATTGTATACGTACATGATGCCAAAAATTCTACCATGGAACTCCTACAGCTGATAAAAACTTTCAGTAATGTGGCAGGATACAAGATTAATTCCAAAAAAAATCATAGCCCTCCTATACACAAATGATAAATAGGCTCAGAAACAAATCAGAGAAACAACATCTTTACAATAGCCACAAATAATATAGAATATCTTGGGTTAACTCTAACCAAACAAATGAAATATCTATATGACAAGAACTTTAAGTGTTTTCTTTTTTGAGACAGGGTTTCTCTGTGTAGCTTTGCACCTTTCCTGGAGCTCACTTGGTAGCCCAGGCTGGCCTCGAACTCACAGAGATCCACCTGCCTCTGCCTCCCGAGTGCTGGGATTAAAGGCGTGTGCCACCAACGCCCGGCCAAACTTTAAGTCTTTAAAGAAAGAAATTGAAGAAGATATCAGAATATGGAAAGATCTCCCATGTTCTTGGATAGGAAAAATTAGCATAGTAAAGAATAAATAGCAATCTTACCTAAAACAATCCACAGATTCAACATAATCCCCATCAATATTTCAACACATTCTTCCCGGATCAGAAAGAACAATATACAACTTCATATGAAAAAATTAAAAAAAAACCCAAGTTAGTTAAAACAATCCTGTACAATAAGGGAATTTTTGGAGGTATCACTATCCCTGACTTTAAGCTCTACTATAGAGCTACAGTAATAAAAACACCTTAGTTTTGGCATTAAAACAGACAGGTGGATCAATGAAATGGAATCGAAGACCCTGACATAAATCCACACACCTATGAACATCTGATTTTTGACAAAGAAACCAAAATTATACAATGGAAGAAAGAAAGCATCTTGAACCCATGGTGCTAGCATAACTGGATATCTACATGTAAAAGAATGCAAATAGATCTATATCTATCTACATGCACAAAACTCAAGTCCAAGTGGATCAACAACCTCAAAATAAATCCAGTTATTCTGAACCTGATAGAAGAGAAAGTGGAAACTAGCCTTACACACATTGGCACAGTACAGTACTTCCTGAATATAACACCTATAACATAGACATTGAGATTGACATCTAATAAATAGGACCTCCCGAAACTGAGAAGCTTCTGTAATGCAAAGGACATTGTCAATAAGACAAAATGACAGTCTGCAGAATGGGAAAAGATCTTTGCCAACCCCATATCTGACAAAGGGCTGATCTCCAAAATATATAAGGAACTCAAGAAACTAGATATCAAAATACCAAATAACCCAATTAAAAATGGTGTACAGATCTAAACAGAATTCTCAACAGAAGAATCTCAAATAGTCAAAAGACATTTAAAGAATTGCTCAACATGCTTAGTCATGAGAGAAATGCAAATTAAAATGATTCTGAGATACTATCTTACACCTGTCAGAATGGCTTAGATCAAAAGCACTGATGACAGCTTATGTTGGAGAGCATGTGTCGTAAGAGGAACACTCATCTACTGCTGGTGGGAGTGCATACTGGTAGAGTCACTTTAGAAATCAATATGGCAGTTTCTTAGAAAATTGAGAATCAATCTACCTCAAGACACAGCTATATCAATCTTGAGCATATACCCAAAATATGCTCAGTCACGCCACAATGACACTTGTTCAACTATGTTCATAGTGTCATTATTCATAATAGCCAGAACCTGGAAATAACGTAGATGCCCCTCAACCAGAGAATGGATAAAGAAAATGTGGTACATTTACACAATGGAGTATTACTCAACTGTAAAAAATAATGACCTTATGAAATTTGCAAGCAAATGGATGGAACTAGAAAAAGTCATTTTGAGTAAGGTAATCCAGACCCAGAAAGACAAACGCGATATGTTCTCACTCATAAATCAATGTTAGGAGTAAAGTATGGGATAACCAGCTTACAATCCACAGCTCAAGAAAGGCTAGAAAACAAAGAGGGCCCAAAGAGGGATGCAAGAACCTCCATGGGAAGGTGAAATAGAAGATATCTCCTGGGTAAACTGGGGGCAGGGTTGGGTGGATGGGGATATGGTAACTTAGGGATGTGGCTGGTATTGCTGTGCTCCAGCAGTGGGTTGGAGGTGGAATGGAGGAGAAAAGTTAAGAAAGAGATGTTAATAAAGAGTTAAGAAAGGGGGGATTTTGGTGTTAGGAAGAAACCTGGCAACAGGGAAACCCCCAAAAATTCACAAGGATGACCCCCACTAAGAGCCTCCTATAAATAGTTCAGAGGGGACCTGAACTAGCCATCTACTGTAATCAGATGGGTGACTACCCTAATTGTCATCAGAGAGTCTTCAAGCAACAACTGATGGAAGCAGAGGCAGAGATCCACAGCCAAGCATTGGGCCAAGCTCCAGGAGTTGTCCTAAAGAAAGGGAGGAAGGTTTATACAAACCAGGGAGGCCAATGTCATGACAGAGAAACCCACAGAAACAACTGACCTCAGCTCCTGGGAGTATATGGCCTCTGGACCAACAGTTAGGAGGCTGCAGGGGATCGACCTAGCCCTTCTGCATGTGTGTGACTATTGTGTAGTTTGATGTGGGGGACCAGCCTCCACCTTTTGAAAGGGTAGAGGAATAAGATATATTAGGTAGAATGATAGGCCTAGCCGAGAAGAAGAAAGAAGACAGAAGCCCAGGATAGCCTTGGGAGGGCCTGGGTCAATACCCAACAGCCCAGAACTTTATTCCAAAGGGCTTTTTATAACAATGCCAAGGGGCTAGGCAAAAAAACCTCCCCCTTGCTAGATACAACCAATTGTAGACCCTTCTAAGCAGACCCAGGCCCATGGTCTAATCATTCTCTTATGCAGCCCTGCTGGTAAAGCAAGGTCAGATCTCACTAGGAAACCTTTGTGGGATCCCCCAGTTTGGCCTATTTATAAGGCTTCTAGCAGTGAGATCAGGACCTGTCCCTGGCACTTAGCTGACTTTCTGGAACCTGTTACCCATGCTGGATTATCTCATCCAGCCTATATGCAGGCCCCCCTCAACTTGATGTGCCATGCTTTGTTCAAGCCCATGGGAGCCCTGCCCCTTTTTGAATGGAGAGGGAGGAGGAGTAGATGGGGATGGGGTAGATGGTAGGTGGGTGGAGGAAATGAGAGGAGAGGAGGTAGGGGAAACTGTGACTAGTATGTAAAATAAATGAAAAATGTTAATTCAATTAAAAAACAACAAATAAATAAATAAATAAGTAAATAAGTAAATAAATAAAATTTCCATGAGGCCCTTTCATAGATCCTTAGTTTGTGTTAACTCATTCATTACACCTTGATTCTCCCTCATACCACACTCCCCACTTAATCCTTTAATCCTCAGTATTTTCTCTCTTTGTTCATGTGAAATTTTTCCAAATATTCTAAGTTTGATTGTGAGATAATAGGTTTCAATACTGCTTTTCATATCCCTTCACTTTTATTAACTCTTATTCTCTTTCCTGATTTATCATATACCCACATGCCCCTCTCTGGTTAAGCCTTTAAGCTCCAAGTATCCCACTCATAATTTTTGCCTTAGGTATAATATCTTATTTATCTTGTTTAATCTGTTCCCCCAAATACCACTTTCTAGTTTACTGGCTTTTAGTTGCACTCCATGTTTAACACACAAAATATGAGATGAAAGAACAAAATACAACATTTATACTTTGAGTCAGAATTACTGCAATCACTATATATTTTTTCAGTTCCATCCAATTTCCTGTGACTTCCTTGATTTAATTTTTCTTCCCAGCTGAGTAAAATTTCACTGATATTTACCACATTTTTCCTTGACCTCTCGTCTACTGACGGCTATCAAAGGTGATTCTGTTTCCTAGCTATTGTGAAACTCAGAAGACACGAACATGGATCTGCAAATGTATCAGTAAAATCATATAAAGCCCATTGGGTATACTCCCAAGGTTGGTATATCTGGAACATATGAAGTTCTACTTCTAGTGTGAGAACTCCCCAGACTGATTTTCAAAATAGGTACTCTACATTATATTGCCATCACAGTATAAGAGTTCCCTTTTCAACATATCTATGGCCGCATTTTTGCCACTTGTATTCCTAATCACAGGTATTCTGACTTAGACAAGATACAAAATTATTTCAAGGGCCATTTAGTGCTGTATTTCTCCCCACAGATTTCCTCCTTTACCTTGCTTTCTAATTCTCCTCCTATTCTAGTTTAGCCTTTATCTTTTCATAAGATTATAATATTTCCCTTTCCTTGGGAGATACCCATGCCCTTGGTTCCTCACTAGCTATTTAAGCTCTGTGGTTATTCAGATTGTAACACACATATCAAAAGATTGAAAGCTAACATCCACATATAAAGAAAAATACGATGTTTGTCCTTTGGGTTCTGAGTTATCTCACTCAGGATGATTGTTGCCAGCTCCATCTATTTACCTGTACATTTCATAATTCAATTTTTATGAACAGGTGCATAATATTCCATTGTGCATATGTACCATATCTTCTTTATGCACACCATCAGTTGATGGACATCTAGAATGTTTCCAATTTCTGGCTATTATGAATAGAGTAGCAGTGAATATGAATAAGCCAGTATCTCTGTAGGAGGATATAGATTTTTTTTTAATATATCCAAGCAGTATAGCTGGATCTTGAAGTAGATGGATTCTCAGCTTCCAGAGGTGCTTCCAGACTGATTCCCATGGTGGCTATACCAGTTTGCACTCCCAAAAGCAATGAGTCTTCTCCTTTCCCTACATCATCACCAGCATTTGTTGCCATTTATTTTGTTGATTTTGGCCTTTCTACTGGGATAAGATGAAATTTCAAAGTGGTTTTAATTTGCATTCCCTTATTGACTGAGGATGTTGAACATTTCTTTAATTGATTCTCTGCCAGCTGGATTTAACCTATTGAAAGCTCTCTTTAGTTTGTACAACATGTGCAATTATTTTATTTGTTTTCTTAATCAGTTTTTCGTTTGCTTGTTTGTTTTTGTTATTCTTTATGTATTCTGCATAATAATCCTCTGTCAGATCCATAATTGGAAAATACATTTTTTCATCTTGTAGGCTGTTCTTTACAGTACAGAAGCTTTTTAACTTCATGAGGTTCCATTTATAAATTGTTGGCCTTAGTGCCTGTGCTATCAGAATCCTATTCAGATAGTCCCTTCTTTGTGTGAATGAGGTAAAGCCTAATACCCACATTCTCTTCTATCAGACTCAAGTTATCTAGTTTTAATGTTGAGTTTCTCTATCTATTTGGAGTTAAGTTTTATATAGGGTGTTAAATATTGATCTGTTTTCATTTTTCTACATGAAGATGCCAAGTAACAAACTGTTGTAGAAGCTTCCTAAAATACATACATATATAAAAGGAATTTAAATGTCGTTAGTATATAATAGAGAAGAATATGCCCCAACTAGATATCTAATACAACCAAACAGAAACTCCAGTGTGAGGAATGCATTCTTGACTTGTTGGCCAGCAAGCCCCATGGAATCTCCCAATTATTACAAAATGACAAACTATCATAGTCAAAGGTTTCTCCAGTCCTGCCAGGCCCCCACAGTCTCATGGCCTTTTCTCAGTTCTGCCTTGACATCTTGTTTCTTTTGTGTCTAGCTGGTGACTCCTTGTTGGAGACCCACCTAGACTATTTGACCCACCTAGACTGTTTGATCCAAGTATGTTTGGAATTTCCTGCTTGGAGTCTTGCAAAACAAGACGACCTTAGCCTAACCATAGAAAGGCCTCATTCAGTAACAACAGGGATCTAGGACCAAAGCGACCTCACCCTAACCTTCCCTTAGGAGTTCCCATTCTTCTTGCAAACAGATGCTAATCAGCCAGCTGCAAGAGCCTGGGGCCAAAGAGACCTCGCCCCATCACTCTGACTTCTGATAACCTTCCACTCTCCTTGCTTTCCCTGCCCCCCTGCCTGAAGCCTCAGCATATAAAAACTGCAGCACTCATTTCAATAAACGGAGCCTTGACGCGACTCAGACTGACTCTTGTCATTCATTATATGTGCAAGGCTTCCTTTCTTTCTCACCCCCATTGGCTTCTAGGTGATTCCTGGCTCGAGACCCGCGAATAACTGGACCTGCTGGACGGGTCAAGTGGCGCCCGAACGTGGGGCCTCGAGACACAGCGATTCACCGGACGACAGACGAAGAGAAGGCCCGGCCGAACACGCATTCTGGTAGCGGCACCCAGACAGCATCACTCGTGCGACGTGGGTTACCGTGAGGTAAGACTTGTCGTCCCATAAGCCATGGGCATGGTTTTGTCTAGAGAAATTCTCTTCATTAAAGAATTGAAGAGAGGCCTTAGGGAGAGAGGAATAAGAGTTAAAAAAGAAAGATATTAATAAAGAGAAAGATATTAATAAAGTGCTCAGAAAC
>CABHPH010134592.1:12637-29796 GCA_902168325.1 Peromyscus nudipes | reverse complement strand
GCCTTTAATCTCAGCACTTGAGAGGCAGAGGCAGGCGAATCTCTCTGAGTTCAAAGTCAGCCTGGTCTTCACAGCAAGTTCCAGGACAGACCCCAAAGCTACACAGAGAAACCCTGTCTCCAAAAAAAAAAAAATAATAATAATAATATCAGGTGTTACAAACTTTATAGTCTTTGATATGTGCAGGATCTTTGTGTGTGTACAACTGGCATAAACCCCATTGTTTGAACTCTCTCAATTGCTCGTGTTATTTCCTTCAGTTTCTTTCGATAAAGACCTATACATTCTTAATGCTAGACATATTTCCTACACAGGATACGTTGTGTATGGGCTTTGCCTGAATGTATGTCTATGCACTGTGTGCATGCTGGTGCCTGAGAAAAACCAGAATAGGGCAATAGAACTAGGAACTGGAGTTACTGATAGTTGTAAGGCTCTATATTGTTGCTGGGAATTGAACCCAGGTCCTCTGGAAGAGCAACAAATGATCTTAACTGCTGAGCCCTCTCTTCAGCCCTTACATTTCACTCTCTACTCTGTCCCCATACCCCCCATATACTACTGGATATACTGCTCCCATCCCCCACCACACACACAAGGTTTCTTTGTGTAGCTTTGGCTGTCTTGGATCTCCCTCTGTAGACCAGGCTGGCCTCAAATTCACAGAGGTCCAAGTGCTGGGGTTAAAGGCAAAGGTATGTGCCACCATGTCCAGCTAGGTAGTTCATCCTTAATAATGCCAGATAATAAAAACCTACTCTTGTTTTATCATATTAGTTTATTTTCAGTACCTACTAATAGGTTTATATATGATCATGATTTTTCCCCAAACTGGCTACTGTGTAGAGCTGTTTTGTTCTTTGTCTTTTTCTTTCTGAGATAAGGCCACAGGTCAGTATCTATGCTTTGTAGATCAGGATGGTCTCAAACTCAGATCAACACGCCTCTGCCTCCACCGTGCTGGAATTAAAAGCATGAGCCACCATGCCTGGTATGTTGTTGCTTTTTTTAAACAGCTAATACAAATTAGCTTAACATTGTAGTGTAGACACCCTGATAACAGAACCCTTCCAAAGAACATAACAATCTGATCTATGTGAGTTAACAGAGAACACTGAGATAAGGAAATGTGTTTTTGAACCCAAACTGGAAAGATAAATGTTCTGAAAATTAGAACTGTGCTGATATAGTAGATATATAATTGAAATATATCTGTCTTTAAAAACAGTAACTTGGGGCTGAAGAAATAGTTAATAGCATGTACTACTTTTCTAGAGGATTCATTTGGTTCCTAGCACACATGTAAGGTAGCTTAGAACCAACTTAAGCTCCAGAGGATGTGATGTTTCCAGCATTCAAGGGGGCCAGCACTGTCTTTGAACATACCCACAAACGTATACATAATTAAAATTAAAAATAAGAAATAACACATTGGTATACTTGAGGCCAAGGTGCTATAATAAAAATTGAGATGTGTTTAGAGAGAGCATTCTTCCTTGTCGTATAGAATAACATAGAACTTAGTAGGTTATCAGTTGGTGAAATATTTGAGGATACATAATAAATAATAGATTTTTTTTTTCCTATGAAGAGAAGTCTAAGAATAGCTGGCAACTTTATCTGTTCAGTATTATTTTACAACTTTAATGTAATGTCTACAATTTTTTCTGTTAAGGAGCATTAGATCCTTAAGTATCGATTTGTTTCATAGTAACTAAATTAGCCTTGATATTTTAGCAATACATCATTGAGATGGAAAGTTTAAAAGTTGTCCATTACTAATTCTCATAAGGAGTTAACTGTATGTTCTTAATGTTACAGTAATGTAGCCAGTAGTTTCATTTATTATGAAGCCCTCATTCCAAAATACTACAAACAAAGATGTGCAATTTAATTGGTTATCAAAGAGAGCTGAGTTGGTTAATACAACAGGTCCTTCAGTTATTATATGCATGCCTTTGTAGTATATTTCTGTTTCTACAAAGGCAGTAATTTTTTCTCTGCCTTTCTGTTTTCCCTGAATTTTAACTCTACTAGTGGGGGAAAAAAAATGAAGGTGTGCTTCAATTTCACATTTTAAGTAAATGTGAAATTATATATACTACATGTATTCTGTGTTATGAGTAACTCACCCAAACTGCTAGGCATTTTAAATTCAGAATTGCTGGATTGAGCTGGAGAGATGGCCCAGAAGTACCTCTGGCTTCCTCATCCTCATAGGAAACTAAGGCCCAAAGAGATTTGGTGGGTGCATTTGGTCACACTAGCTTCAAGGCTCATGATTTTTCTGTCTCTGCTTACAAAGTGCTAGGATCAGTGGCCTCTTAAAGTTTTTTAAAGGTGATCAGTTTTTCTATAAATCTCAATAACATAATTCAAGCAAATCTCCTTTATTCATCATTTTTCCCTTTAATTTTAGTAATTGTCAGATATCTTTTGTCTGTATGTAAATTTAAAAAACACAGGCCCTAGCAGGGTGGTGGTGACATACATCTTTATTCCCAGCAATCAAATCTCAGCACTCAGGAGGTAGAGGCAGGCAGATCTCTGTGAGTTCAAGGCCAGCCTAGTCTACAAAGTGAGTTCCAGGACAGCCAGGATTGTTACACAGAGAAACCCTGTCTGGAAAAACAAAAAATAACACCTCCCCACCCACTCTCCAAAAACCCCACAGGCCCTGTCAAAGTAAATATAGGAAATTTCTAGTTGATTTTGGACAGTGGCCATTTAGAAATAGATTAGAAAAAAATCTTACTGTACAGAAATTGTCGTTGATGCATGCAAAACATAATAAAAAGATCCTTTGTGATGTTTCAGACACTTTTTGTTTGATGTCAGTAGAGAAGAATATAGCCACTTTTATTTATACTTCAATAGACGAGCTATAAGAAAATTACAACGATATTAAATGTGCACAGTCCAGTTCTGGAATGGTTCCTTTATTGCTGTGGAACAGTGGCATGACCAGACCTGTTTAATTATTTCTACAAACGTTTCTTGCTTTTTATATGATTTGTAAGTTTTTTATGTATACCTAGGTATGGAGAGAAAAACAATGCATTCATCGTTGCCAGCTTTGAAAATGAGGATGAGAACAAGGATGAGATTTCCAAGAAAGTTAGCAGGGCTCTTGATAAGGTGACTTCTGATTATCATTCAGGATCCTCCTCTTCAGATGAAGAAACAAGTAAGGAAGTGGAAGTGAAACCGAGTTCAGTGACTGCAACACCAAGCCCTGTGTACCAGGTAACCGTGGGACACTTCCTGTTACTGGACATTAGCAGGTTACAGTTACTCCAGCTAGCCACGCTATGCTTGCCAGGGATTCTGTTGAGTATTCTGAATCTCAGCTCTTCCCTTTTACACACACATACACACACACACACACACACACACACACACACACACACACACACGCGCGCGCGCGGGGGAAGCTGCTTCTCTGAGATGCAAATTGGCATTCTGAGTCAGTTTATCAAAAGTACTCCCCTCCCCAGGGGCTGGAGAGATGGCTCAGAGGTTAAGAGCACTGGCAGCTCTTCCAGAGGTCATGAGTTCAATTCCCAGCAGCCACGTGGTGGCTCACAGCCATCTATAATGAGATCTGGTGCCCTCTTCTGGCGTATAATGCAGACAGAACACTGTATACAGAATAAATAAATAAACCTTTAAAAAAAAAAAAAGTACTCCACTCCTCAGTAACTAAAATAAGTGTATTTTTTAAAGAAATATGCTGTCCTCCAAAAGAGAATTTGTAATAAATATTCCTGATTATATTAAAAAGTCCTTTTACTTAAAAAAAAATCACCAGTAACTTTTTATAATATTTTAATATTTCATTTATATATTTAGGTTAATTGTCTTATTCCCTTTTTCCATCATTAAAGATAAATTTTACTGAATTATATTTTGGTTAGTTTTTTTATGTAAAAACAAAAAGAAAGTCATCCTTACTGCTCTACCCATGGAAGCATCATATAGTAAATGCATTTACATTACAGATTCATTTACTTTATATCTGTATATTAAAAAAGTTTAATTACTTTCTAGAATTTTGACTAGCAATAGTCTTTAACAAAAGGAAAACAAATATTTTCAGTCAGACATTTATATAGATGTTTTGAGGAGCTTTATTCTCTATATGTACTTCTTTATATTTTTAGTATATTTTAAAATGTACCTTCATTTATTAGTCTAAATTAGATGTAACTTAACAGTGTTAGCATGATACAAAAACTTGTACCTAATGAGAGTCTTTTGAGTATGAAAAACTAAACTTTCAAATTCAAATGATATAATGAATATGTCCTGATTGAAATGTAATTTCTCCCTCTCTTGTTTAATTATCTTTCCTTGGATTGACAGGAAGGATAAAAAAGATTATCACATATTGGAAGTATATGTCTATACTTTAACACAGGCTTCCTTTCTACAAAACTTTTCTTTTAGGGGAAGGTTTCACTGTGTTAGCTCTAAATGGGCGGGAACCAACTACATAGACCAGACTGGTCTAGACTCACCTGCCTCTCTGCCCGCTGGGTGCTAGGATTAAAGACATGTGCCACCACATTCAGCAAAACTGTTTTTAGAAAATAATTTATTAAAGCTATTTTTTAAAAAAAAAGAACTTGCAAATACAAACAGTAAAATATTTAACAGTGCCAGGCGGTGGTGACGCAGGCCTTTAAACCCAGCACTCACTCGGGAGGCAGAGGCAGGCGGATCTCTGTGAGTTCGAGGCTAGCCTCATCTACAGAGTGAGTTCCAGGACAGCCAAGGCTGTTATACAGAGAAACCCTGTCTTGAAAACAAACAACAGTATAAAATAACAGTAATTTCTTCCCTCTCCTGTGCCCTTCCATGGGGTACTCACCACCAGGCTTTGCTGTGGTTACTCTCCTTTGTTTTTAATTTTGTTTGTGGCTGCCTTTCAGATCATTTTTCAAATCATAAATATTTAGGGCATTTTTCTCTCAGTATGTTGCATTATACATTACAAATTACCTTTATTGTATTTCCTGGAAATCATCCAAATGTGGTGATTTTATTTTTACTCAATCAATCAAACAATATAAGTCCCAAAGTAAACTGATTGCTGTTAAGTCTTTGTGAGTAAATTGACCTTTAAGTTTAAAACCAAGTGACATTTATCTTTCCCTATTATAAAAGCCTATTAGAATAATAGGAAGATGCTAATAGAAAATAATAGAAAGAAATTAAGGTATCTTACATGCTTTTTTGGGAAAACATTTCTCTTTGGCATTCCACTCCTCAACAAAACATTTCACAGGAGAAACACTACTCCTGTCTAAGCCCTTGTGTAGAAGTTGATACAGTTCTACTTTAACCTTCTGACTGTTTATCTTGACTCTGAGATTAGCGGGTTGTTTGGTAATTGGAGTAGTATTTTAAGGTATATTCTGGAAACAAGTCCTTAACACACGGGTGTAATGAGATTTTGATTATTCATTTTCTAGTTGTTTTCTAAAGGGGGATTATCTAATAAAGACACTAACATTCATAGTTCCTGGCAGGGGAAGGTGTTTGTTCTATGGTGTTTCTAGAAATTACTCTTAGAGTCAGCTCTCAATCTTTCCCCAAAATGATCTATGGACTCAATTCAATTAAAATCCCAGTTATTAACACATTGATTCTAGATTTTTCAGAAAATAAGATTTGAGGGATGACATGAATATAAAACTATTCTCTGTATCAAGATTGCTAATAGTTCAAGGATATATCCTTGAACAAAATAGAAACTCCAGAATAGGCTCACTTTATATATATACCCACTCACCACTCTCACACTAGACTGCCAGAGCAACTAGAGAGAAAGTCTTGAATGGGTTCTAAAACAAGGAGGGAAAAGGCCAAAATAGAACTAAGTGCTGCCTTGTTGTTATTTGTTTTTTTACTCTTTTGGGGGGCCTGCCACCCAGCTCCCAAATAAATCACACATGGAAGCTTATGCGTAATTATGAATACCCAGCCTTAGCTTAGCTTAGTTTCTAGCCAGCTTTTCTTAACTTATCCCATTTATCTTCTGCCTCTGGGCTTTTCCCATTCTCTTACTTCTGTAAATCTTACTCTTACTCTGTAGCTTGCTGTATAGATGGGTGGATGGCCCCTGGAGTCCTCCTTCTTTGGCTATTTCTTCCTCTCTTCACTCCTTCATCTCTCTTCTCCTCCTCCTCCCCAATTTTTTCTCCTATACTGTCTGCCAGCCCCCCCTGTCCTTTCTCCTGCCTTGCTATTGGCCAGTTCTTTAATAGACCATCAGGTGTTTTAGACAGGCACAGTAACAGCTTCACAGAGTTAAACAAATGCAACATAAATAAAAGTAACACACCTTAAAATAATATTCTCCAACACTGCCTAATAGTCATGCACCAAAAAGTGGATTTAAGATGATCATAGCTCTCTCTATATAAGAAAGCTAAATTTTTAATGTTTTATATATGAAGAAATACGGAGAGTTGTGGTGAAAATACCTTTCAAGAGTCACAAAAAGCATACAAAAAAAGAATTGATTTCTATCAAAACTAAACATTTTTAGTAAGTAACCAGAAGAAAACATTAGGAAACAAATGATCAGATCACAGAAAGTATATTCTTGTTACACACATGTGTTAAGGACTTGTTTTCAGAATATAGTTTGAAAAAAACCCTCCAAAAGAATGAACAGGCCTGTTGGGACAGCAGGAGGATCACAAGTTCACAGCCAGCTTGGGCAGGGAGAGCCTGTCTCAGAATAAAGACTGGAAAAGAGAACCGGGATATGGCAGTAGTGCAGCAGTCACCTCCTATGCACAAGGCCTGAGGGTCTATCCTCAGCATTGCAACAACAATAATAATAGCAGTAATAATAGCAATAAGAGACAAATGACCTAATTAAGAAATAAGTAGAAGTTATAAATACTGAGCAGAAATTGCATAAATGCCAGAAAGCACATGAAAATGTGTCGTATCTCATTTGTTCTCAATGAAACACAAATTAGAACACAATGAAAGCAGCTGGATCTCATATGGAGTAGAAACTGACATTTCTCCTTCTGCTCTACTCGTCAGCATTATACTCCTAAGTACTCCTAAGAAAATGTGAAAACTCCAGGGGGGTTTAGATGTGCACAGAGGTACAAATACAGAATCTTCAGATATGCACAAAATTGGTCATGTCATTTGCACCATCTGAATTAGATGCTCTCCAGAATTTTAACTATTAAAGAGAACATCTCACATTTAGAGGGACAGATTAGAATCAGAATCTGAAATTCATACGGTGTGATGTTCTAAGCAAAGAAGTTGAAAACTGCTGATGAGAATTGAAGCAATGTGAACTTGATGTCCCCTACCTGACTTAGAGTATACTCTAAGATTCTTGGGCCCAAGTACTAATAAACAAGCTACAGCAGAATGCTCTGAAAAGTGTTGTCGAAATACTTGGCCTCTGTCCCTAAGATTTCATTATTTGTAGTAGACCTTGGACTGGGGCATGAAAATTTGTGCCTCAAAGTTCCATGAGTGACTCCTTGCTTATCTACTCTAAAAAAAACCTATTGTGTTCTTAGGAGTTACCATTCATTCTGTGTTTGCATCTTTGATGCTTGAAGATTTTTAATTTAGGTTTTTCTTCATTCAGAAAATCATGTGACCTATTAATGAGGTGTGGTTTTTCTCTCTTCACATATTTAAACCTAACCAAAGGGATGTCCCTGAGACCTGCTCCTAGGATGAGTGGTAGTTCGTGTTTAGTGAGCAGCCTGAAACTTAGTCTTTACTGAAAATGTGGATTATTTTTTCCTTTGAATTTACTCAATGCTTTTTCTTTCCTACAGATTTCAGAACTGATATTCCCACCTCTTCCTATGTGGCACCCATTGCCCAGAAAAAAGCCAGGAATGTACCGAGGGAATGGCCATCAGTCTCACTATCCTCCTCCTGTGCCATTTGGTTATCCCAACCCAGGAAGGAAGAATAAAGCCTACCGTCCGATTCCAGTGACCTGGGTACCTCCTCCTGGAATGCACTGTGACCGGAATCACTGGATTAATCCTCACATGTTAGCACCTCACTAGTTCCTTTTGATTGTGGTGATGTCATGTTGAAAGAAAGGAAGAATATACCTTAAGATATGCTAAAAGTTCATACTGGTAGTGAAGTTAGATGGACCAAACCATCAAACTTATTTTTATAGAAAAGTTACTGAGAATAATCTTTCTTAAAAAAGTATATATATGCACTTTAGATACATTGAAATAGTTTGAGAAACTTTATTAAAGTTAGTCAAGTGCCTGAGTTTTTACTATTGGACTTAAGTATTTATATATTGTGCATTGACTCTGTTGGATACAAAAACACTGTAGGAGTGGGCGATGTGTTCTAGCACCTTTGAGCATTTACTTTATGGAGAGTATGTAAGTTATTTATACACAAGGAAATCTATTTTATGTCATTATTTAGAAGAATTGCGTGAAATCATGTAGTTGCAAATAAAAAGTAGTTTGAGGCATGACAATGTGTGGTTTTGTTCTGTACATAAGAAAAGGAGAAGGCAGAAGAGATACTTAGGAAAGTAAATAATCTAAAATGTTTCTTTAAAAAAACAATTTTTATTGAACATATGTTCCCCAAAGGCCACATATCAAAATATACATGTAAAAAAAATTATATTTACTGGCAGTAGCTAGTTGAAAATATAAATATAATAAAATAACTTTCAGCTATCAAAGTCAATATATATGGGACCTTTATCACCAGGATTTTGGCCCATAGTAATTGTATAGGACATCTGCCTTACATGCCTTATACCATTAGAGAAAGCAGAGATGTTGTGGCAGCCATTCCTAGCCACTGTGTAAAGTAGGTATGGTGGCAAGCACCTGTGATCCCAAAACCTGAGAGGTTGAGGCAGAAGGAGCAGGACGTCAGGGCTTATTTAGCTACACATCAAATTTGATGCCAGCCTGGGCGAGATAAGACCTTAAAACTAAACACAAGGCGGGGAATGTGTTGTGCTTTTTCCCAAAAAGCATTAGTCTTACTAGAGTTCTAAAGTAAAAAGGTATGGTACTGCAGATTCTTCAGTAGTCCTTCGTATTTATACCACTGTAATCCCATCGGTCTGGTAAGTGTACTTGAACTACAGAGAAAAAAAGAAAGAAAAACCATCTATGAGTTTGGGTATTCTAAAGGTAAGTTTAACAAAACTAAGATCAGCAATACTTTCCCCATCACTTAACCTTTAAATTTTTACTCTGAAATTATTCAGCGTAACCAAGAGTGACCACAAACAACTTCCTAGTAACTGATTAAAAGGCTTTGACTATTTCAAACATTCCTGTTGTCAGGTTCCTTTATTTCATTTAGTTGGTTTTGGTTTTTGGAGATACGGTCCCTACTTAGCTCTAGCTGTCTTGGAACTCACTGTGTACACTAGGCTTGCCTTAAATCTACATATCCGCCTGCCTCTGCTTCCTGAGGGTTGAGATTAAAGGTGCTGTCAACTTTTTAAGTTACTATTTAAGTACAGAAAATAGAATGAACTTAAAACCCAGTGGTGTGAAATATGACATCGTTTGTAATACTGCAGTTTACTGTGTTTGCAACTTCATCCGGAACCATATTTTAATCAGAAGAGATTCCTAGTTTTAATGTCACTGTGTTCTGACTTTTAAGCCATAACAATTTTAGCATATTTCTAAAGCACAATATCAACTTTACCCCTGAGTATTTTCCTGCTGGTAATTGGCATCACAAGGAAGATTAGTTTTAAAATGAGGAGACAAAAAAAACACGTGTATTTTGAACTAGGAGCCTTGTTAGTTTCCCTGGCTTGTCTCCCAATTGCTGATCTCAAATGATCTCCCCTAGTGCTGGGACTTCAGGCATGTATCACCATGCCCCACTGAAAAATAAGCTTAACTGCTAAGGCCATTGTTGTGCTGTTGTGGGTACTGGAGGATTTTATGGAGATAATGACAGATTTATGGGCAGTTAGAAAGTTTGGAATAGTTTTGTAAGGAAAGACAGCATTTGTTCTGTTAGTTTGCTTGTATTACAGGTATATACACTTGTTGGGAAATTTGAAGTATAATAGCCACTCAGGAAAAGAAGCATTAATATTATCACTCACCAAGTTGAACTCTATGCACAGTACTGCAAAATATAATTCTATAGTCAGCAAGATGGCTCAATGGGTAAAGGCCCTTGCCACCAAGCCAGGTGACATATTTCTAGGACCCACATGGTGGTAGGAGAGAGCCAACTCCCAATGAGTCTTTTGACTTCACATGAATGCTGTGGCACTTGTGCGTGCATGTGCATACACAGAACACATAAATATGATAGAAGAGAATCCTTAACTAGCCCTGACAACTACATGATGATGCTTGGGGAAAGCCAATATTTAGATTTATTTGTTTATATTTTATGTGAATGGGTCTTTTGTATGCAAGAATGTCTGTGCCTGTGCGCCATGCCTGGGGAAACCACAAGAGGGCATCAGATCCTCTGGAACTGGAGTTACAAATGGTTCTTAACCACCCTGTGTATGTTCTAGAAATCAAACCTGGATTCTCTGCAAGAGCAGCAAGTGCTGTTAACCACAAAGCCATCTCCCCAGCCCTGGGAAAGCTAATTTAATTTATCTGCATTTTAGATAGTTTTCTGTATAAGACTATGACCTTTATTCCTACTCTACCTTGCTTTAGAGTTAAAGTTTCAACAGTAAAGCTTTTCCAGTCTGTAACTATTGAAAACAGATCACCACTCAGCAGTTGGCTCTTAAGTTCTGGTAGGCATGGGGTACTCCTTAGTGGAAACTAAGACCAAGTCAATGTTTCCCTTCCAGGATTGGACTGAATGAATACTGGCAGCAACTGCATCATTTCAGCTTCAAAGCCTTAGTAGTTTCAAGCATGAGTTGCTTGTGAATGAATAATGATAATTGGTTTTAATTTCCCATTTTGTATTTGTAGGTATAACAGCAAAGCTCTAAATTTTAGAGGTTAATGTTGGACATGGATTGTGAAAAATATAAGTTCTTTGGTAAGTTCTATAATATCATTAATGAAGTGCTTATTTGTGTATATTTTTTTAACTATCAAAACATTTGACTACAGTACTTTTTGGGGGTGTTTTGTTTTCTTTTGTTTTGGGGACAGGTTTTCTCTGTGTAACCTTGGCTGTCATAGAGTTTGACCTGTAGAGCAGGCAGGCCTCGAACTCAGAGATACACCTGACTGCCTCCTGAGTGCTGG
Source organism: Peromyscus nudipes (assembly GCA_902168325.1). Taxonomy (NCBI): domain Eukaryota; kingdom Metazoa; phylum Chordata; class Mammalia; order Rodentia; family Cricetidae; genus Peromyscus; species Peromyscus nudipes. The sequence continues at coordinate 18,538 of CABHPH010134592.1, read as the reverse complement.
GATCAAAGGCGTGTGCTGCCGCCGCCGCCGCCACCACCACCACCACCACCACTTAGCTGTGTACATTATAATTTTAATCAGCATAATACATAATACAGCATTTATGTTGACTTCCAAGCCATTAGCTATGTGATCATTTGTTTAATCCTCATAATCTCACGATTTGTGCCATTTTTATTTCAGTTAAATAAGGACTCTGAGAGAAGTGAAAGATGTCCAGGAATGACAGCAAGCTAATTAACTTAAGCCTCAACTTAGAAACAAACATGACTTAAGGCTTATGCTCCATGGTGCCTCAACACCACATACAGTTTGTTACCTACATAAAGTCAGTGGGCCTTTGGAACTTGTGAGGTCAGGTATCGGACTAAGATTTGACAGAGAAATCTTAGGCAGAGATTGTTAAATGAAATTTAATACAAGACATTAGAATTTCTATATTAACCACTAAGTCTTAATTCCTTGTTAAAACTGTTGAGTTGTATCTGAGGAGGGGAACTAAAAACGTGACAGCAGTTTTGTTTGAACTATAAATCAAACTTGAGTAGCAGTATGGCCAAAAGGACAAGAAAACTCCTGGCCAGGGAGAAAGATCACACATAAGAGAAATAATAGTAGCAATGCCCAAGATGAGCAGTCTTTTGCCTTTTTCTTAATTATCAATTTTTGGGTAACTTAATCTGGAACACAGTGTTAACATTAGTTTTGCCAAATTTTTCCCACGTATTCTCTGGAATTAGACTCTGGTTAGTGAAACATTTACATGGATGCCCCTGTGTAAAATGTGTACACTCTAAAACACTGCAGAAATTGCTACCTCCTTCCCAGTGTGTAAAGGCCATTTTCAATGTAGGACCAAAATAGGAACATTTAATAGTTACCAAAAGCATGAGAACTTATAGCAGATGTCACTCTTATTAGTGTAGTTTGATGTTTATTGTATAAAAACAATTTATACAAAAGTCTTGTTTCTACCCTCAAAATGGAACAGCTACAGAAAACTTTCATAAAGTTATGAACTTAAGAATTCACAGGACTTGAAAACACCATTCTGATTTACACACATCAGTAGAGATCATAAAATGTAAACTAGTGAAATGTATGATGAAAAGCATCTCTGCTACATTAGCTGGCTCATGTGGCACTTCTGTAGTGCTGAGGCCAGGAAGTGTATCAGCTTCTCTAGCAACTACGTTTGAAAGATTCATTTAGACAGTCAGGATTAATAATCCCCATTATTGTGTAAACACTGTACAATGTATCCATGCATTGGAATATCCCATAGTACCCTGAAAATAAACATGACTTTGTGATATATCAGCTAAAAAATAAATATAATTTAAAAGGTAATATCCCCTGTTATTGAGAACATGTGGATAAGTAGAGATGTAAAGGAATATAACCTTTTGTAAGGCAGTTACAGTTTGGAACTGTAGATCTTTTCACCTAGCAACTGTACTTTGAGAAATGTATCTACAAAAGTACTTAAATAGAGGGACTATCATCTATGTAAGTGTTTAGTGTAATGTATTTTTGGATAACAACAAAAAAGCCAGCCACAGTAAATGAGTAATTAAGTAAAGTTTAAAACATGTATTCCAGGTAGTATGGAAAATGCTATGTGGCTATGGGAAAAAAAGAGTAGATGAGTTTATAATGGCATAAAACATTAGAGGTGAGAACATGAAAATATCCTATCTACAATGGTGTGTGTTGTCTGAAAAAAATCACTGTTTGACAGTATATTCAGAGGAAGGAGAAAGAGGCTAAGTACAGACGATTTTATTTTTCTACTCTGCTTATTTGGATTTTTCTGGTGAGCATTATTTCTCTAATTTTTTTAACTAGCTTGCTTTTTTAATGAATTTTATTTTTAAGGGATAATGTAATATGACAATATGATAAAACAAAAACTAGCATGGAGTTGGACAAGATAAAGAGAAGGAAAGAGACCGAAAGAAAGCACAAGAGTCAGAGACCTACTCTGGCACACTCAGAAATCCCATAAAACATTGAACTGGAAGCCACAATTCCATAATTCTTTAACTGGAGGGGTAAAAACAACTTGTTAAAACACTTAAGTCCACTGGGTTCATTTTTAGCTAATACTCGTAGAAATAGAGTATTTCTATTCCATTCAACAGAATTCTCTGTTGAAATGTACAGTAATGAAGGACTATAATCCATCCATGCTGTGCAGCAGCATGGAGCCAGTGAGAGAGTGATCGCAGTCTACTGAAGAGAAGACATGTCCACAATGTTAGGAGAGGGCTGGCTGAGAATACATATAAAAGGTAATGAGAGTAGACTGTGCCTAAGAGGGCTTTGTGTCCTTGGTTCTTGATACAGGGTCTGTGTGTGTGTACTGAGAATGACCTTGAACTCCCAATTCCCTTGCCTCTACTTAACCAGAGTGCTGGGATTATGAGCATGAGCCACCAGGCCTGGCTTAGTTTATTTGTTTATTATTAAATGAGATGACAGACATAAGACACTGGTACCTGGCAAGTATTAATTAATACTCAGTATGTTTACATGAGGTATCTGGAAGGTGGAAAGTCAGTATAGAAGACAGGACGAAAGGTACCTGCTTATTAGCTGTCCACAGTAGCACATATATGAAGTCTCAGCACGTGGGTGGCTGAGGCAGGAAAGCTGCAAGTTTAAGGCCAGCCTAGATGACATAGTTTGAAGCCAGCCTACACGATAAGACTAAGCTCTTATCTCAAAAAAAAAAAAAAAAAAGGAAAGCAAAAAAGGTGAAAAATATAACTTAGTCTAGTAATCAAGATTACTGCTACGGTAGTTCATGTGTATGTACACATATAATAAAGACTTTTACCTAACCTATTGGGAATTAAGTACTGTAAGTACTTTCCATTCCATGGTAAGCCTGTGTGTCCTAATACTGTCTACTTTACAGAAGAGAAAACTGAGTATTGAAGCTGCCCAGGGTACTATAATTATAGAACTTTAAACTCAGACGTTGTAACTCTAGGACACATGCTTTTAAGAGCTGGGTGATGGAAGTTTACACAGTCTTAAACTGTTAGTAATGCTATGTGATTTTTTTTTAAACAGACGAGGTATGTATTATTCTGATAGATTTCAATGAAAAATAAAACACCTATAAAAGTTGTTGGCCACAAGAGGGCATCAGATACTCTTTTAGTGTCAAAGCTAAAAGTTGGATTCCAAGTAATGTCCCCTTGATATGAAAAGTTAGTGGTTATAACCTGAAGCAATACTTCCTATAGGAATGGAAAATGTTAGATGTTCCATAGTTGTGTACAATATAATATACATGTCTTTATAGTTGTTTTTATGTTTATCGAAGTAGTATCCATTCAATAAAATATATGTACAAAAGTAGGATAAATTGAACCCCCTCCATCCTTTCTGCAGATACAGCCACGGCTGAAATTTTAGAGGATGGAGGGGGCGTTTTTCCTTCTATACACGTGTGTTTTAGTTTTCATATCCAAACTGCTATCATGTATGTTCAATTGGTTGAGTGAGTCTTTGTCCCTAGACGTTAAGCTGCAGATCTCTTGGATTAGGTATCTCAGTAAGTACTTTACAGTGCTGGGGGTGATAGGGAGTATTCCCTTCAAGGTCCAGAGTTAATCTCCTGACTGCCAGCTTTCACTATATTGTAAGGAAAGCAGTAAAGGTCAACAAAACAGTCAAATGTGGGTTGTTCATGAAACTGAAAACATTGCTTTTACATATTATAGATCAACAACTAGACACATCTTCCACAGAAATAAAAGTGGAGTGATCTGGGGGATTTGCCTAGCATGTATGAGGCCCTGGGTTTGAGCTCCTGCTTGGGTGGGGGGGGTGGTCTTTAAATTTTTTAACCTGCATGGTGGTTTATACCTGTAAACCCACCACTCAGGAAGCTGAGGCAGGAGGGTTGACCCAAGTTTGAAGCCAGCCTGGTTCCAGGCCAACCTGGGTTACAAAATGAAGGCCTTTCTCAAACTTTTTTCTAAATTTTTTTAGCTTTATCTAAAATGACTGAAACATGAAAAATAAATTAGTTTTGTCATCTGAAATGTTAGTAAATGAAACCTAGTCCAGGTTTATATGGTTAACTGTAAGCTGATTCTGTCTGCTGTATGTGCATAAGAAGCAGAGAGGTGCCTGATGAAGTGGTACACAACTAGTCTCAGAGACCAGGAGACAGAATTGGAGGTCAGCACGGGTTACACAGTGAGACCCTGCCTCCAAAATGACAAAAAGAGTTAATCTAGACAAAAACAAACACAAGTTTCTTACATTAGTGTTACATTTTGATAACTAAAATAATTCTTTGGCAAATAATTTTGATCATAGCACTTTTGATCATAGTGCTTGATATACTGAAAGACATTACTATTAAAATACAGGACATAGCAAGGGATTTGCGACATCCTGTAAATGCATTTAATATGTCAATCATAGCAACACAGTACATAATCCAGTATCAGTTTGTGGCCATGTGGCTGCCTGGTAGCTACAACTTCCTACCCAGCATTGCCAGGAATACGGTGCCCTATTTCACAGTCCAGGAAGACATTGAAATTATAAGTGTGATTCTGCTGAATATACCAGGATACAGAAGAGGGAAAAATCCAAGTTAGGGACTACATATAACTTTTTTGTTTGGGGGATGTTGCTCAGAGGTACAAAGCTTGCCTAGCATGGTACTGTGCATATTGAGCAAGTATTCTGCCCTTGAATTACATGCGTCCCTAGCCTCAGAGTCAGATTTTTATTTTTTTCTATTATCACCATATTTAATGTAGCCTATGTGCACAACTTACCTAAAATATGGAAACAGTTCATTCCAAACGTTTAGCTCTTGTCCAGCACACCCTGCACTGGGACCATCAAGACAAGACTCCAGAACACCTATTGGTAACAGTGTTTGAAACCACCAACAGAAGGGACTGGCCTTCCTGGCTGCTGATGCCAAGAGAAACTGGGAGAGGTGCAAGAGAGCCCCACACTAACTTCACTTCCTATCAGTTTCCCTCAGTGCCAAGAAGCTGAGATTTCTAGAAAAAGACCAGACCAAGAATCAAGAGACATACTTTGTTTCATAAGGCCTTGTGAAATCAAAACCTTTCTGGATCTTGCCTTTTTCATATGTATACAATGAAGAATGAAATAACAGGACATTATATAGTAATATTTCTGATACAGATTTAATTCAGTTTACCTTTATCTGGCTTCAAAATAACTACCCATAAAATCCCAAACTTTTATCAGAGTTTCTTCCCCAAACATGGCCCCTGCTTTTCCATTATGGGAGCAGTACTTCTAACTTCCAGATTTGCAAATCTTCAATAGTCAAATGTGAAGATCTCAAGAGCCATCTGGGTTTGCAAAACAGTATCCAGATGAATATAGGATGAGGCAGTACATACATCAAGCACCCCGCACTATAAGCTTTCCTCCCTTAGAAGACTCTATATACTGCTGTACAGCCAAGGTAAGACAGGAGCCTGACGGTGCAGCTTTAGTAAAACTTGTCTATATTAGCAAGCTCTAGTTTGTGGGCTTTACAGATCCTCTTGTAGCACAGTTAAAAAATTCTGTGTGAGGTGATGTGGGTATGAGCAGCCCTGCGTGTCTGCTCCAGAACTCACTGCAGGGTACTTCAACGTGGTCTCAAAGAAGCCAAAAGGAATTCCATGAGACAACTGAGATAGCACTAGGGCTCATAAGCCATCGTCTTTAAGCAAACTGTAAAGGAGCCATGTTTCTAATTTGTCAATGTTTCAGTGATTAATCATTGACACAGGTGGCCCTGCTGTTAGGGGTTGCGGGGTCAAATCACTGGTGGCTTCGACATACTGATGCACTTCAAGGGTTGCTTTAGTACTGAAGTGCATGATTTACAGAAGTAAT
>CABHPH010134591.1:30452-43240 GCA_902168325.1 Peromyscus nudipes | reverse complement strand
ATGACTCTTCTTGCTGTCTGGGACCTCCCCTGGGGACGACATCTTCAGGGAGAATTCGCTCATACTTAGATTTCACACAGTGAGAAAAACCCGTGGGGGGTTGAATACAATGCACCCCCATAGGTCTCTGAGTGTTGCATCCCACAATGTCCACGCTGAAAAACATGAACCAGTCGAGCAGCAACACACAAGATGAAAGCCCACAACACGTTAGAAGCAGAGAACCCAAGCAGGATGCACACATTTACTCAGGAAATTGCTTTTTAAAAAGCAATTTAAGCCACTGGCTCTTTTCTTGGGCACCTTGTCAGCATCCCATCAAGTCCTTTTCCACTGGACGTGCAGCCCAGGTTCTCAGACATCCTTCCCCTGACCTCACCAAAGCACCCTTTTCTCCTAAGAAGTAATGAAGGCCGAACTGTGGCACAGATCAAGATCTCACAGGTAAGCGGCACAAGCAGCATCAAAAAATCCCCTAAACGATGATTTAATTAAAAAGAAACCCTAAGAAATGGGCAATCCCTATGATTTTCAAGTTCTATTTTGACAAAAAGAAGTCTGAAATGGCTATATATGTGTAGTGTGTATGTAACATACGGTGTATACCTGTGTGGATGGGGGAATGTCTAAAGGGTGAGGGTTCCATATGTGTAGACTCTATACCTATTCAACCAACCACAAACCGAAAACACTCCTCCCCAAACTGCATCTTTGTTGAACATGCACAGACTTCCTCCCTTTCCATTGCTCCCCAAACAGTATAATAATAATTCACATTGCATTAGGTGTATATGTAACCCAGAGAGGATTTATGTATGCAGAAGGATCTGCACAGCTGTAAGTAAACACTACACCATCTTGTATCAGAGGCTTGAGCAGTTGAGGATTTTGATATCTGAAGGAGGTCCTAGAACTAATTCCACATCCAAACTGCAGGGTACAAGAGTTTAAAACCTAGACGTTAGAACCAGACAGTCTCTGTCCCTCATGGTATGACATTAAGACAGTTTCTTAAAACATTTCAAGTCAGTTTCTCCATCTAGAGCAAGGACACAGTGATGTTAAACCATATAGCTGTGGGGCTTGGGTGAAGAAATGGTGAAGAATGTGGGGTGGTGCCTGGCCTGTAGAAAACATACCCAAAGTGTCGCTGTTATTATAGTTAGCTGTGACAGAGACTAATGTGTCCCTTACTATGCAGCATCCCCTCTCCTCCTTTTAAGGAAGGCATACCCTTGTTCATCAACTCAGCTTTGCAGTTTGTATTAGTTACTGTTCTGTGGCTGTGATAAAATACCATGACCAAGGCAATGGACAGAAGGAAGGGTTTATTTGGGGCTCACGGTTCCAGAGCAATAAGAGTCTATCACGGCAAGGAACTGTGGCAGCAGACAGAGGTGTGGTGGCACTAAGGGCTGAGAGCCTATATCTCAAACCACAAACATGAAGCCAAGAGTGACGGACACAGTGCAAGGCTTTAGAAACCTCAAAGCCTGTTTCTAGTGACACAATTCCTCCAGCAAGACCACACCTCCTAAGCCTCCACAACAGGACCAAGTGTTCAGATGCCCAAGACCTATGGGGGTGCATTGTATTCAACCCCCCACGGATTTTTCTCACTGTGTGAAATCTAAGTATGAGCAAATTCTCCCTGAAGATGTTGTCCCCAGGGGAGGTCCCAGACAGCAAGAAGAGTCATGTTTTAGAGTGGGCTGGGGTGGGCAGGCTTCTGGGAAGGCGGCTGAATACCTGGGCTAGATAGCACGCATCAACAAGAAAGCTGTGGAGAAATAAGACAACATAGGTACGGGGGCAACTTCAGCATGATTTGATAGAGCGGGAGAGACGTGCTTTTGGAGGACTTTCATTATATGTTCTTTGCTAAATACAGCCAATGCTGGTGTTTTCTCACTGGTTTGGATAGTGGGGTGTTTATTGTATGTGATGCTATACTGAGACCCTGGTGGGAACCCAGCTTTCATGTGGGCATCATGGCGAAGTAACAGAGAGAATGCAATTTGGAGGACATGGGCTCAGATTTATAATATGAACAGATGATTGTGCAGTGGTAAATATCACTGAACAGGGCACAGAACCTTCAAAGGGAGCTAAATGTTCCAGCCCTTTGAAAAGTTTGTATCCAGAGCCCTGGACATGTCTTTCCTCTTTATTGTAGCATTCATTCATTTAAAGGCAAGCAAGAAACTTGGAGCACGTAAGATGCTCATAGAAGCATGGTTCATAACATTAAAAAAATAAAATAATGGAAACAACCAACCAAATCATAGCCTGTTGATTTAACAGAATGGTACAACTTTGTTTAACAAAATTATCTTGCAACCTGAAGAAGTGTTATGATACAATACTACCTTGTAAAAACTCAGGATACTAATGCTAATTCTGGAGCTCTCCACATTCAGTTTCAAGGACACAGAAAAAAAATCATTGCTCCTATCTTAGGCTAGGGCCAACAGGATGGCATGGCAGGCTGGGGCACCTGGCGCCAAGCCTGATGACCTGCATGTGACCCCCATGGTGGAAGGATTAAAAAGGATTACCGAAAGTTGTCCTCCAAACACACACTGTGCCAAGCCATGCCCACTCCGCCCCCAATGCACACAAATAAACAAACAATTAAAACCATGGGCCTCAGCTCCACAAGGTGAAATACATACGTGGCACTGTAAGTCTGGTCAAGAACCCATGGTGAGGGAGCTCGAAGGCCCCAGGAGCGAACCTGTGACTACTGTTCTGCTAACCGGACGGAGCACAAACTGCCCTCAAATTCCTGTCTTCATCAGTGCTGCTCTCAGACCTCATCAGAACAGTTTCCTTGTTCAGTGGATGGTGGTTAGCGCAGAGACTCACAACCGGTCAGAATGAAGAGCCAGAGAAGTGCTCAGCCACGTGGGGCGTCTACCGCGGGCTCCTTCTTCCCAAGAGTCAGGAACCACCTCAGAACAGGGGGATGGGAAGACCGTGAGAGCCGGAGGTTGGCGAGGACGAGAGGGGAGCTGTCCTCTGCCCGTGACGTGACCTCTGCAGCTGGGGTCGTCTACACAATGTCGAGTCAGTCGACATCCAGTGTGGAGTGGGAAGGGCTCAGGAACCCTCCCCCAGCCTGACTTGGCAGCTAAGGACAGTTGGTGGCTTCTGGGGGAGGAGGAATCAGCTTTCTTCAAGGGTAGGTCAACCATGCTCCCATGAGTGGATGGAACCACACCCCGCAGTCTATGGGCCCAAATGCGAGTCAACGGGTTATTTTTTTAAACAAGAAAAGGACATGAAGTTGGTGGGTAGGATGGTGGGGTTAGATCTACAAGTGGTGACTGTATCTATCTCCACTGACTATCTCCAGTGACCCCTGGAGAAGATCGTAGGGGTGACTATGACCATAGTACCTTGTACAAAATTCTCAAAGAATTAATAAAAATATTAAAGAAATCTTGGACAATAGCCCCGTTGTGGATGTTTCTCTGGTTAAGTCGCTTTCTTCTCCTTGTTTTTAAACCCTTTCTCTTCCTCAGACAAAATGACTGTGTCAATCTCACCCTCATGAACCCAGATTTATAACACGTGCAGTTGCCCACCCAGGTTAGAAAGTGTGGCCCGGATCCTTTTTGTTCTCCGGGTTCTGGTGCAGGAAGAATAAGAAAAGGCGTTTGCACTTATTTCTCTGGTGTCAAAGCTTTCTAAAGTTCCATAGTCTCAGACAATCAGATTGAGAGGGCTAATAAAACCTTTCACAGCACATTCCTTTAAATACCAGCTGGGCACACCTGGACCAGCAAGACGCGGACTGGGCACAATGCTTTCGTTGAGAGCCTTCGTGAGTCCTGAGCCCTGCGCAGCTAGTCCTGGCTCTGAATGTAAGGAACATGGCGGAAAAGGAGAGAAGCAGAGACTCTAACTCCTTCACTTGTCACTCCCTCCCTCCACAAGGAAGCACCATCATCTGCCAGACTCTGTCACAGGTCCCAATCATGTCACAGCCTCAACTTACAAAGTGCACAGAATAGTTCGTTCCTGCCAAATACTCTGAGAAAGTGCTGGCCAACAAAGAAGGCACAGCTGACCCAGCGAAGGGGGGGGGGGAGGGGGAAGGGTGCGGCTTTCTAGATCAGTTTCAAGTAAAGAGGTGGGAAACAGATGAAGATTTAGGCCCTGCTGAGATTCTCTTTATATATTTTATATGAGTGCATGCATGAGTGCAATTTGAATATGTGTATGCATATGTGTGTGTGTGCATGTGCATGCATGTGAGTACTGTGGGTGTTGTTTCAGGGTCTCTCACCAAGATCTGCCACTCACTGATTCTGCTAGGTTGGCTGGCCAGTGAGTTTCAGGGATCCTTTTAACTAGAAGTACAGGTACGCATCACCGTGTCTAGCTATTTTTTTTAAAATTTTTAAACACAATTCTTTATTGATTCTTTGGGAATTCCCTTCGTATCTACCCTTCACCCCTGCAGTATGCCCCCCAACCCCCCAAATTAATTAAAAACAAAACAAACAAACAAACCTTCATTCCTCCATCTTCCCAACATCTCTTCATTCATCCTAGTAACATCAGGAGCTGCTGTGTGTCACACAGTATACCCTTCTGTCCAACCAGCCCCACCCACAAAATGTTCACTGCAATAAGTCATTGGTCTGGTTCAAGGTCTCTGACATACCATCTGGCTTTTTAAGCATGTTCTGGGTATTGAACTCAGGTCCTCAAGCTTTCGTGACAAGTACTTTATTAACTGAGCAGTCTCTTCAGATGTCAATATTCTTGTTTCCAATCCATATTCTCTTAGACATCATGGTTCTGGGGTAAGCAACATTTCTTAACAGAGCTGCCAGCAACCATCTCATCAGATAATACAGGGACGAACACAGAAGACAGCAGACACACCCAACACCCCATGGCTGCCTACCACAGACAAATGCTAATCTTGTCTTTTTGATTATCTCCCACTTAACAACAATAGTTCCTTCTGCCATCTAGCTTGGCTTTAATTTAGATCCTTGCAGGGCAGTGGTGGAAAATAGCTTGATTTGGCACTTAGGCAGAAAGGAAGACATGCTTTGTGATTTTTTGAGAATGGACAAGATGAGTCATCTTTGAGGGGCATAGAATGGTTAGCATCTTATTTTTATATAAAATACCCATCTCCTCAAATTCTCCTGAGCCCTGCCCTAGCCTAGCACAGCAAGTTGGAGAAACTGAGTGTTGACAGCCCTGTCACAGACAAGCACCATATCACTGTGGGCTCTCCACCTCTCACAGAGACACCCCCAATCTACTCACAACTAAGAGCCCCTTTTGCATCACATTATATTGGACTTGAAAGGAAAAGCCAGCCTTGACCTATCCAAAGGCAACCCTGCTGATACAAAAACACTGGCCTTGAAACTCTCTGAATACGGCTTCAGGAAAACAAAAACTAATTCTGGAATATGCAGGACTTCAGCTGTCTGTGTGACATATATGTGTCTGAGTTCCCTTATCAGGCAGGGAGGAGCCCTGGAACTTTGGGAGGGCTAAAGGAGGCACAAAGTTCTGATGCCAACAGAGAGAAGTAAGCAAGGCAGGACCTTAAGGAGACATGACCATGGAGCACAGAAGCATGTGAAGAGGGGGTGACTGTGTAGAGAGGGATACAGGCAGCAAGCAAACAGGACAATGGAACATGCCTGCAGGATTTTGCGCAGGGGCTTTCTGGCTGAGGCAGGAGCCCTGGGAAGCCTAGAACCATTCCATACACCACCAAGCACCATCGAACATAGAGGAGGTCTCTTGAGAAGGCCAATCTGTTTAAAAAGTCATCAACAACATGTCTCATGGAGACTCGCCATGACATTTGTCAGCAGGGCCAGCACTGCTCTATGTTTCTGTTCAAGTACTGGACTGGATCCCAATTTCTTGGGATGAGAACTTGCTAAAGTAGCTGGCTTATGAGTCATGTTATATGCAAAGTTCTTATTAAAGCCCCACATGGTAATATGCCCACATAATGAAAACCACTGAGAACTGAGCCATAGGAGCAGTGAGTGTGGCCAGGGACCGTCCTTCACTGGAGCAAGATGGACAGGCAGACTTGATAACTGGTTCTAATCCAGTGACCAAGGGGCTCATTCTTATGCCCCTTCCACCCTTTCCACTCCCTCCTTTTCCCTTCTGGCCCTGACCACATGCAGTTAAATTCTCTTAAGTAGAAGTATAATCATTTTTCAAGGTCAAGTGAAATTATGAATCTCCATTATTAAAATTATTGGAAAGTTAGAATTTGGGGCTGCCAAGATGGCTTATTTGATAAAGACACTTATCACCAGGCCTGATGAATTAAGTTCAATCCCCGGAACTCACTGTAGCACATATGCACACACCACACACACACACACACACACACACACACACACACACACACACACGAGTGCATGTAATTTTTAAAGCTAAAATTATATTATTCGCAAACATTGAAATGTTAAAGTATCCTAAGAAATACTAAATACATAGACAACCGGTACATGATGTATCAACAATTGAAAAACAAGACAATGAGACTGTCCTTGCCTTTTGTGACACACAGAAAAGAGGTCAATTGTACTGATCCATGCCATAATAGTACAAATGGCTCACACATCAACCTGACCAGCCAGAGAGTCTCGAGCATGGACATTAGCATCTGTGTCTAGGTCATAAGCAGGGGTAAAAATGGATGGGAGTGAGGGTAAATGAGTCAATACACAGAAGACACTCAGAGAAGTTCGGGGGAAGGGTCACTAAATGCATGACCCCAGGGTGGCATACTTACAACTCCCGTCTTGGGAGCTAGGCGGCACACAGCCTCTACCCAAGCCTACCATACAACAGCCATTTCCTTGTGTTTACTGTCCCATCATTTGCTGAGTTTTCTCTGTGTACTAAGTGATGTGTCTGCCAAGTAATTTTCAAAGCTTTTCAGGTCTAATCATCAAGACAGCCCTATGAGGTGACGTCTTCTTACCGCCACCATGATAGAACGGAAGAACTGAGGCAGGGAGTTCTGTCAGTATGGTGCCTGCTCACAAGCACCAGAACCTGAGCCCAGTCTCTGTGTGGAAAGCTGCATGTGGTACAATGCTTGTAATCCCAGTGCTGGGAGGTGGGCACAGCAGGAGCCCTGGGGCTTGCTGGCAAATCGGCTAGCCTAACTGGGGACCCCAAATTCCTATTAGAGGCTGTGCCTCAAAAACACAAGGTGGATGGCCCCTGAGGAACAGCAGCTGAAGCTGACCTCTGCTCTCCACATGCACACGAGAGAGCGCTCACACCCACAGAAATAGGTGAAGTTAGGTGCAGAAAGTGTAAGTAATTTACCAACGATCGTCCAAGGTGGCTTTACTCTTCGGTTCAGGCTCTTGCCAGCCACTCCACCTACGGTTGACAACAGGGACAGCGGGGAAATTCATCTTTAGATTAATGAAGTAAGATAATCTATAAGTGCATTCTACAACAAACCACCCCTTTGCTTCAAGAATACACGACCCCCAGCCGGGCGGTGGTGGCGCACACCTTTAATCCCAGCACTGGGGAGGCGGAGGCAGGTGGATCTCTGTGAGTTCAAGGCCAGCCTGGTCTACAAAGTGGATCCCAGGACAGCCAGGGCTACCCAGAGAAACTCAGTCTCAAAAAAACAACAACAACAAAATAATAATAAAAAAAGAACACACGACCCATGTGCATTACCCCAACATTTTCCCTGATGCAGCAAGTATTTGGAATGCCACACCCCTAAACTAGCAAGGTTTATCACTAGCCGCCCCCGCCCCATCAGCAAAGACCTTTGTGTGACCGCACCTCCTAGCGACAGCACCTGCTGTTAGTTAAGTAAGTACACATTGATTAGGGACAGAAAGGACAGCACAAAGTTAACTGCCAATTGGCTAATGAGCCAGCGTCCCTAGGAAGAGCATCATCAACCAGCAGGGATCAGGACTTCCATCTGCAGCCTTCGGAGCGTTATCTGATGTCTAAGGAGTAATAGTCTTTGCTGAAACGACTGTTTTAAGCCAGGAAGTTCCATGGTGGGAAGCAAGCAGAGAAGGATGACTCCAACCCAGAACTGGGAAGGGTTAAGCCAACTCTGAAACCCCCTCTCCTCTCAGTCCCACCACCAGCCCTGCCTCTTTAGGACAAAGACGGCCGTGTGTTTGAGGCATCTTGCATCTCCTGAGCAAGAGGACGCAAACTTGAGGCAAGACAACAGAACACATGCTAGAATCAAACTGGTTGGAAGCCTTGGTTCTACCACTGACCATTGGGTAAATTACCCAAATCCTTTACATCCTCCAAGCGCGTTTCTCATCTACATAATTAGGACATGAAGAGCATCTTCCTTATAAGATTAATGTGGACAGTAAACGTATACCACCTCCCAAGAACTCCAAAAACAAAAGGCTCAGGACTGATTGGAAGCAGCGACAGGGACATGGACACTGGTGTGAGTGCTGTGCTCTTCAAAGCAGCTGCTTTAGGGTTGTCTCTAAATAGTGTTTCTTCCCCAAAGCTTCTTTTGTTTCAGACATGCTCAGAACTTCTCTGGAATTGCCTTCAGCACGAATATCCTTGCTGCTTCCTTTCCTGAATGGTCATTTGGAGCCATCTGTGGTACTGAGAAGTGCATCCTTTTGGCCACACATGAGGAATGAAGTCCCCAGTCTAGCTTCCACTCCTGTCTCCAGGAGTCTATTACTTGTCTATTACTGTTACTTCTCACCTACTGTTTCTCCATCTTCTGCATTCAGAACCTCATTGCTCCTTGGCACAGCAGCACCACTCTGGCTCCCAGGGCTACCCAAGGCCCCCTGCTCCCGATGGAATGTCAGAGCCTGGTTTCCATGATCCATACAGAAATAATCCCATGTGTCTGCCAGGCCCCAGCTTGCACATCAACACTTCCATGAATCTCCTCTGGCAATGAGCTGTTCAGTGATTAAGAACACAGATGTGGGAGTCCAGACTCCACAGGACAGGGCTGAAGAGAAGCCGGAAAGCTCCCCAGTGGCCTCATTGCCTGACTCCAGAGCCTCCTCTGCCATGGGTCACCAGCTTAGTGACCCCAGGGCAGCTACCTCATATTCTTAGGTCTCAATTCCCTCTGTAGGTAACGGCTACTTCCAAGATTTATTTTTCAGATTAGGAAAAGCACCAGGGGAGTGCCCATAATGTTTGTCTAACGAAGTCCAAGGCCTTCATGTCTTGGGAGGGTGACCAGGAATGCTTCTTCAACTGTTTTTGCATCTCAATTTCTTTACTTTAAAATAAGAGTAAGAAAAATATCACCTACTTCCTATTGTTGGAATTAAATAAAATAATGTATGTAATGTACTTAGTGTATTATATATAGGAATATATGTTATAGAATTTCAACAAAATGATATGCCAGTCAGATCTGGCGGCGTGCCTGTAGTCCTAGAATTCGGAAGGTGGAAGCCGAAGAGAGCAGAAGTCCAAGGCTGGCCTCAGCTACACAGCAAACTCAAAGCCAGTCCGAGCTAACTGTGACTCTGTCTCAAAAAGTAACACAGGAAAAACAAACAAACAAAATGGCATGTTAAAAAGTAAAAACAAGGGAAAACCTTTTCTTAACTCCGTTACAGCACATACCGAATTAAGGTAGCTTAACGTGGGAGCTCCCTGGAGAGACGCTGGAGAGTGAACACTTCTACTTCCACAGCAAAGCAAATCCAGCTTACGAGCAGCATGGGAAAGGGGACCTGGAAGTCAAGGCAAAGCCACGGCTTGTAAAAGCATGACTCAGAACACAGACAACTGTACAAACCAGGACATGTAGGAAGAACTAAGTCCAGAGCCATAGCACCAGCTCATTCAGGCTTGCTGGGTCTCGGTGTGACTGCAGTAAAACCCAACCACAGCTCTGCAGTTACATATCCAAACACGAGACCTCTGAGTGCTCTAGACACTGCCTAGTCCACAGACTCTGACCAGTCTTCAGTCTAAACACTGCCCATGTTCTTCCTAATTCCACAACATTCCAGGACAGACATCCTCTCCTGCCGCAGCACAATAATAAACCCAGCTTTGTCTATGATGGTGTGTTCCCCCATAGTCTTTCTTGGTGGGACTTAACACATTGTAAATGCCAAGGGTTTGATACAGTGCCGGATATTAGTTAGCTATGCAGTAAACTGTACCTTGAATTAAGATTGGAGTAATAAGAATTTTATAAAACATGCTAATTCTAAAACGAGCCATGTTATTTTTTTTTTTAAATATCAGCGGCCTCATCAGCAAACTGAGGAGGACTTTGTCCATGGTTTTCGAAGTTGTACACCTTACAGAGCTATATGGACTGGAAATAAATAATAACGAATGCAATTAGAAGCCTGATTGGCCCTATACATTTATAGCTCACAAGCACAATGCTTGCCATTCAGGAAATCACAAGCTAACCAAGGACACAGTGTAAGACCATCGAGGTGGCCTGTTTGTCCTTCCTACAGCACCTTGCACTGGGTCTTGCCCATAGCATTTGCAAACAGAGACTTCTGGTGGTTACAGATAGAGGACTTTATTATGTCAACTGTGACTGTAAACTGGATGAAAGCTTCTAACAAGAGACCTGGCCTGATACACGTGAGGGTCCAGGAAGCCCATTGGTGGCAGTTACAGGGGTTGCTGTGAGCAGGCAGGCTGGCTAGAGGCTAGCGCTAGAGGTCCGGCCAGGGGAAGTGTTCTGGCCACAGAGCTAACGTGAGAAAGGAAATGGAATCCTCTGAAGAACTAAGCGTGGTGACCAGCTGACTTTGAGGGAACGTGAAAGGCAGCAGAACTCAGCTGTGCTGTGATTGCTGCCTCCTGACAGGAACCATCTTGAAATCAAGCAAAAGGCACTGAGAAGGTCAGCGACCGTCTACACATTGGAGCTGACGCCCGCAGCCGTAGGGTTCAGACTCTTAACTTGGGTCACAGACAGCTAGCATGATGTAGCATCAGCTGCCCCTGCCTGCTTCAGTCAGGTCAAATCAAGCCAACAGCAAAGGTCATGGCATTTGCTGAGAGTAAGTAACTGTGAGCCACTGATTTGTTCTAGCTCCTTGGAAAGCAGTGACAGTTTTTTTGTAAAGCACGCTAGACAAATTTATTTTTAGCTTTGTTTAAAATTTCAATTAAATTCGTTCAAGCAATGAGAGTCAAAGACCCTTGACCTCTGCTTGGGCTGGCTGACCACTAGAGTGAATCGCTCATGAGCTTATGACCATTTTTTAACCTTTTTACTTGATATTCTCCTTCAGGCAACATGGCTGGAGACAAAGACAGGCCAGGCGCCCTTTCTGGGCTAAGGAACAACGAAAGCAAAATTTGGTCTAATAAGAGTCTATGAAGGTACAACATAAAGACCAACATTTTAACAAACATCGTTTTTGTCTTCAGGAACTTTACGTAAAGGTAGTCTTGCCTAAGCCTCTGTCACTAACGTGGGAAGGGAACATCAGGTTATTTAGAACAAACAAACAAACCACAGTAAATAGAGGCTGGCTGGCAGGCAGACGCATCAGCACCTGGAGAGCGCTGATGTCAAGGTTTCTCAGAGGTCATCTACCAGGAAAAGAAAAATCCGATATGAATTCCTTTTCCTGGGGCTGTGCTGCCATGTGTCACTCACTGAACGCTTGGCTGAAGAAGAAGAAACCTTCAGGTCCCTCTCCTAAACCGCCACTCTAACCCCTTCTGTTTCTCCAAGGCTCACGCCAGGTCTGCAGTGATCCTGGGGCAAGGTTCTCTGGGAGACGCTGAGGCATTGAAGTTCACTCTGATAAGAATGATATGCGGCGCTGGTTACCACTCAGAAAGGTCAGGAGCTACGACAAAACCCAGTATCAGAGCTTTATTAGGAGGAGGGGGCAGAAGAACCAGGCCTGGGGGAGATGCACATACAGAGAGCAGAGAGACAGAGAAGAGATAGTGTGAGGGGGGACAGAGAGAACAGAACAGAGAAGGGAGGAGGGGTCTGTGTCCGGCTTTTTAAGGAGCAGGTGGGCTTAAGGAGCTATACCACACACGTGCAGATTGCATGACCACACCGAGCTCACATAATCACCAGTGTGCACTGATGATGTACGACGTAAGACCCCTTGCCTAGCTCCTGAACGGCATGTGCAGTCATGCAGCTAGAGCATGGCAGAATCCCAGCATACTCCATGTGTGTTTTCAAATAACCTGCAACTAGAGTAAGAGAGAGCACAAATCTTTTTTTCCCAGAAATGGGTCTTTCCATGGCTGAAGCATTTGGGTCTATTTTCATTAAATATTTCATGCACAAATAACCAATGGACAGCTGGAAATGATCATTTAGTAATTACATTTAGCTCTAACAGAAACGACCACCAGGACAACCACAGCACACTGGCTGCGATGGCCATTTGAACTCTGAAAGTGCCAGTTGGGGACACAGCTGGACCCCCTTCTCCAGAGGCCTTACAGGTTCCTTCAGCCTCCGTATTGCTAAAGGATGCCATCAACATACTGAGAGGCAAAGCAACTCGGAGACGTAGGGCTTTTGTGAACTATTGCCTCAACAGGTCAGGAGAAGAGGACTTCATTTTCAAACTGTAAAACTGCTCTTCAAAGAGTAGATTTGCTTATTAGTTTACTATCCAGTTTGCATTTCCTCCAAATCTTACAATAAAAGTTACAATAATCTGGACCAGGAGAAATGCTGAGTTACCAAGGGCCAGTCAGCTGGCATTAGGGGGGGTGTTCTGTTATAATGGGCCAGTCAGCTGGCATTGGGGGGG
>CABHPH010134591.1:16641-30442 GCA_902168325.1 Peromyscus nudipes | reverse complement strand
AGCTGGCATTAGGGGGGTGTTCTGTTATAATGGGCCAGTCAGCTGGCCTTCCTCACACCCCTCAGGCTGACTGGTGCCATCCACACTCCCATTTCTTCTCTTGACTTTCATCAATGGAAAAACCACCCACAGGTGGGAAGGAGGCTGCTCCCTCGCTCTCCTTACACTGAAGGGTCTGGTAACAGCCAAGTCCCCTCACCCACATGGCTTTGGCCCAGTGATCTTTGCTTGTGATTACAACCCTTATTAGACACCCTTATTTGTTCTTTCACCCCTTTGAACCAAGATAAGGATGGCTTCCCACTCCTGCTGATTTCTGGTTGGATCCCCCCACCCAACCCCGTGCCTCTATTTATTTCTAGGACCCTGCCCACAGGTCTGAGGTAGTCCTTTCACTGAACTTTCTTCATTCAAACCCTGGGAAGGAGTCTCCATCTTGCCAAGGTCCCAGTGCAATCACTTTCAGAAGAATGCAGAAGGGCTTCTCTCTTGGAGAAGCCAAGGGACGAGACCACACATATGGGAGACATGCATTCTGGGGTGGGGGGGTGGCCACAAATCGCCACAGATCCTTCTGTTTTGGAAAATCTAATGTATTTAATGTCAAAAATGCAAACACAGATTGATGTTCACCCTTTCAAGTTTCTGCTCCTTGCCCACTCATTCCCACTGTTCAAAACCAAACCACCACAGCAGGAAACACCAGCACCATCAGACAAATGCCAGGAAAGTGACTTCTAAGAATCGGGAGTCCCCACAACTCAGCAGGAGGAATGCTGGCCCATTTGACTTCATTACTCTGCAGCGCGAATAAAAAGCAAATTACATTTTCAGAATCTTCCCTTCCAGAATTTAACTTGCTGTTGCTCAGAAGTGGCCATCATTCTTTCAAAACCCAGAGCCAAGTAACAAAACAGAAAAATGGAAAGCATTGTTCTATGCAAATGTCTCCAGGTTGTCTATTTCATTTTAAAAGCTTGCTATCAATTCCATGACTGCCTGAGGTGAATGCCTCCTCTATTCAGTCTGGATATCTGTTTATTTAGCTGGACACTGCAGTTTTCATTGCATTATTAAACTTCCATCAGAATATTTGCTGAACTTGCCACATGTTGATAAACTGGACTGTTTCCAAGGCTAAATGTAAATGTATTTGATTCTCCACCCTTCCCTTGGTGTTTATGGCCAGGAGATGAAACAATCCTCCCCACCCCCGACCCTCCAGTGTGATGTCGGGTTTACTAAAATGAATCTGATGCAGGAGATTCTGGTGTAGGAGTTAGAGCCCAGGCCTGTCTTCCTCCACACACCTCCTGATCTCTAAGTGGCTTCTTTTCCTATACACACATCTGATAACTGCTCTCCTTGGGTAATCAGCTCCCTGCGTGGCTTCCCAAGGAGAGTGACCGTTTTTTCATTGTAGACAGCCCCTGGTTGCCTTAACAACCCCCATCTGTGCCTGAATCCTGTCTCCACCTCTGTAAACAACTTCGTTCAGTTTTCTCCAGGATGCTCCAGCGTGTGCCGTACGTGATCCGCTAGGTCCCTGATTGATAAGCGCTTAACTTGGGAGAAGAGTGCAAATGCACCACTCAAAAGGAAGTGGAACTTGTTAAAAGTGCAGAAAAGACCATGCAAGAAAGAGAGCTAAGGAGACAGAACAGCTAAGTCACAAGCTACATCTAGGATTGAACAGCGAAGGACATCAGTAGGAAATGTGGGACAACCTGAGTCGCCTGCAGCTTAGTTCTGTTACACAAGTGTCAGCTCATGGGTTTTGATAATGTATTGTGTTACTTGAGACAACAGCATTAGGGGAGGCTTCGCTGTAAATATAAATTTATTCCAAAATAAAATCTTTTCCTTTAAAATTATGCATGTATACACATGCATGTGTCTGCATGTAGGTAAGAACGTGTGACCGAGTTTAGGTGCCCACAGAGTCCAGGAGAAAGAATCAGATCTTCTAGAGCTGCAGTTACAGGTAGTTGTAAGCTACCCAACGTGGGAGCTGGGAATTGAACTCAGGTCCTCTGCAAGAACAGTAAGTGCTCTTAACTGCTGAACCATCTTTCCAGTACCCCCAAAATGAAATCCTTATTAGGAAAAAGAGGATCCCCAGCCTGAGTCAGAGCTTGAGCAGTTGATCCATAATTGGATAGTTTGAAAAATATGGTCCTAGTGAACTTAGAAAATATTAACCCAGGTTGAGATAAAGACGGAAGCAATTATTTATTAATGCCAAATTACTACATAATTACTTGGCTATTTAAAGAAAAGAGCCAATTGAAACTACGTCAAAGTTCATCTTCTCTTCCAGTTAATTAAAATAATTCATCCCTCGACCAGTTGCTGAATTTAGTTTCTTACGGTAAAAAAAGAAGTAAAAACCTTGAAAAGGAACAGGCAAATGTAGGATGTGACAAAGAGATGGTTGAGTCCTGCTGTTTCTCCCTCCCCTTACCTCAGAATGTTTGCAGTGGCATCCTTCCGGTCAGGCCAACCAAACTGACTTTCTTCATCCCTTCCTCTACAGGGAGCCTGTTTCTCTGAGTAAATTTTGACCTCCCCGAAGGCAGGTTCTAAAAGTTAGCTTTCTCCCCAGGCTGCCTGCAGCTCAGTTCAATGGATTGAAAATATCTGTTTCCCTCTATGCTCCTATTTGTTTCAGATGGAATTCTTACGTTCAGCATTTTCTATGACATTCGCAGATATAAGGGGGTAGGCAGAGGTGGGTGTGCAGCCCGGCATTACTTCTACTCTTTCTTTCCTTCTTTCTTGAAGACATGGTGTGGTGGTTTCCATGAGAATGGTCCCCATAGGCTTCTAGATTTGAATACTTGATCACCAGAGAGTGGCACTATTTGAAAGGATTAGGAGGTGTGGCTTTGTTGGAAGAAGTATTTCATTGTGGGTGGGCTTTGAGGTTTCAAAACCTACTCCAAGTCCAGACTCTCTCTCTTCCTGCTTCCTGCAGATCCAGATGTAGAACTCTCAGCTCCTTCTCCAGCGCCATGTCTGCCTGCTTGCCGCCACACTTCCTGCTATGATGACAGTGAACTAAATTCCTGAAACTGTAAACAAGCCCCAGTTAAATGCTTTCCTTCATAAGAGATGCTGTGGTTATGATGTTTCTTCACAGCACCAGGACACTGACTAAGACACAGAGTCTCACTGTATAGCTCTAGTTGGCTTGGAACCCACTATGTAGACTGAGCTGGCCTAGAACTCACAGAGATCTGTCTGTCCCTGCTTCCTGAGAGCTGGCACAAAACACCACCACATCTGGTTCATTACAGAATTATCCTTTGAGCAGTGTTCTTCCTGTGTGCTGGGCACTGTCCTAGCCCGAAGGATACAACAGGAGGAGAAATGACCTGGCTCAGAGGAGCCGAAAGCAAACTGGGGGCATGGGAGGGGAGAGAAACGAGCAGACAATTCTTAATCAAGCTCTGGGTGCTCCCCTCTCCTCCTCCTCATCCCCACTGTGACAGGGCAGCCTGAGACTGAATGGGGGACAGGAAGAGCAGGCCAGAGCTCTGACTCTGCCTCCAGGTAAAATTTGGTTTTAAAAGAGGCATTTCTGAGTCATGAACATGCTACCCCATGCTGTGCTGCTCTGAGATATTATTTTGAATTGAAGGCATTAAGAAAGAAGATGCAAAATCACTCTGACCTTCATTCTGCTTCCTCAAAACCAGAATTTCAGTTTTCCACATGTAAGGTATCACTGTATCTGAGCAAGAGAGTCGTCACGTCTGCACAGAGGGTAACGCTCGGCTGGGGAGGGTGTCGGTACAAAGGAACTTCTCTCCCAGCTACAGTCCCAGCCCAAGGCCTTGTCCTTGTCACACTTCCCGGCTTACTGGCCTTTGTCAACTTGCTGTGTGAGACTGTCTCCTCGTGGGGTCTTCCTTTCTTATTCCTTATCTGTGTCGCTTAAGCAACGCTCGTGCTTTACACAGACACATGGCTGCGTGTTTACGTCAGTGTGATTCTCAAGGCCAGAGCAGGAGTGGGAACTCTGAAAGGAAGGTGCGGGAGGGGCCAGCGGTGCACACTTGACATCCCAGCCTGAAGCTCCAGAGTTCAAGGTCATCCTTGCCTACATGAGTGCTTGGGGTCAGCCTGAGCTACGTGAGATCAAGTCTTAAAAAGAACACTAACAACAAAGGGAGTCCCGGGGTATGAAGAGCTGGCCTTTCCTATGTACACTCAGTCTTTTCATCTGCCAAGAGCTGGGCTTGAAAACAAACAAACAAAAATCTCTCTCTGCCTGAGGGAGGCTATTACCCCCCTTGTAGTTCAAATACTAATGGTTAAAGTTCTTGGCATGGCCTAGTGTTACATGAACGTCACACAATAGAAATTAATGGCTTAAGCAGTCCCTGCCTCCTAACTCTAAGGCAAAAAGCTGGTGGTCCAGGGCCTTTCCATGTAGCAAAAATTTCAAACAATAAGAATTTATAAGACCCAATCCATTCAATAATTTAGCCAGAAATTATTGGAAATTAGATTAGCATCAAAGAATTGTTTCACTAAAAATAAAACCATAATCTCGCTTCTGTGTGAGAATATGTTATACATTAGCTCGAGTAACAAGGGCACAGAAAATGGAACAGTGGTCTGGAAGGGCTTGGATAGCGTGAATACAGCTCAGGTTTCACAACAGCTGCACAGGGGTAAAGACGTTTAGAGATCTAACACAAAATGAGCACCAAAGTTAATACTTCATTGTATTGCAGATTTTTGTTAAAGCCAATTTCTGATGCTCTTGCCAAAAAAAGGGGGTGGGGATAATAGATTTGTTTATCTGCTTCATGAGAGTAACCAGTTTATCATCTACCCCATAATACTGTGTTTTAAACCTTAGATACACGTATTAAATTTTATCTTCAAAACAGAAACAAAGAACTCCATCAGAAGGGAGAGGTTGCTCTTGGAGAACGTGGATCTGCCTTGTTCTGCATGGTAGGCTCATTTTTGCTCCTGAATAAACAGGATGGTTCAATTGCTTTAACCACTCTCTGAAATGTAAAGGGATTTCTTAGCCAGGGTCATTCACATTTCTGTTTTATTCAGAAAGAAGCTTTCAGATTAGAGATGAAAGAAAAGCTGCTTCCAGCCAATGCGCAGGTACACAAGCCACCGAGCAATTTTCAGCAGGAATCTTGAGAAAGATTATTCTAGAGAGAAGTTTTGAAAATCACTTTTACTGTCTCAGATAAATACTGTTTCTATTCTTGGCCTCTGAGGTAGAAAATGTTCCTTCAAACAGTTTGCTGCCTCTGTGTCTGGAGAAGTCGATGAGCTTCCAAAGGCTGTCTTTGGATGCCATGGTAACCGCATGATTCCGGTCAAGTCTATCATGTCTAGGATACAGTTTAAGGAAATTAAGAATGTTACCTGAGAAACCAAGCACTAGGGATTCACGCCACTGGCAGGAATAAGCTGGACATGGGGCATACACACTCCAGGCTCTCGGGTTCCCAGCACCCGAGACCTACAATAAAATGTGTCGCTCTCTCAAAGGACAGGCAGAGCAAGTCAGTTAGAAGATATGTAAGAACTGGGGCTGGAGAGACGGTCCGCAGTTAAGAGCACTGGTTACTTTTGAAGAGGACCCAGGTTTGGTCCCCAGCATCCACATGGTGGCTCACAAGCATCTAACTCCAGTTGCAGGGGAGCCCACATCCTTTACTCACTTCTGCAGACACTGCATGAACATGATGCACACACACACGGGCAACACACACGTGGGCAACACACACGTGGGCAACACACACATAAAATAAATTTTCAAACAAAGCATTACAAGAATATATTGGGCCTGAAGAGGTGGCTCAGTGGTTAAAAAAACATACATTCTTCCAAAGGACCTGAGTTAGGTTTTCCACATCCACACTGGCTGTCTGTACTCTGGCTCCAAAGGGATTGCCTCCTCTGGTCTGCACAGATACTGCACTCTGTGTGTGTGTGTGTGTGTGTGTGTGTGTGTGTAAATAAATTAACAAAATCTTTTAATTAAAATTTTAAATATAAGAATATGAATATGTTATCACAGATGTTTAACTTTTTATATCTGATTTTTGAATTAAAATTTTTTTCTCTAGTTTTTGTTATGACTTCAGGTGTGGAAGTCTTTCATGAAGCTTATGCAGAGGCATAGTAACAGAACCAAGATGTAGTTCAGGCTGCTCATTGGGCCCTGCAAACCTTGAGAAATGAGAGAATTCTTGGTCTGTACAGGAAACATGTCTCTTGTTTTAGTGGTGAGGCAAAGGCCTAGCCAGCATGGACCTCCTGAAGCCTCCTGGGATGGAAGCACTCCCCTTCCCTTGAAAGTGACTGGGGAGATAATTCTCAGATGAGGCGCTCAGATGAGTGTGTCTAGTGGGTTAATATCACCGTAAGATTACCTCACAAACCACACAGAGGCCACCATGTATATGAACAGCTAAGTTATCTTCACATTTATAAAATAATCTTGATCACTGAAATTGGTTGATTTTTCACAAATCCCATGAATGAGACAAACGGTCCCAGCATTTGTCTAATAATGTCCTAAGAGCATCATACTGAACCCGGAGCTGAAGGAGGTATGGAAGAGCCTACTGTCTGGCCTTATTTTATCCTTTAGTTGAGGAAGCAAAGCCAGACCCATGGGAAAAGCATACCTCTTGGCTCTTACCCATTCTGCTTGTTGGCTTCATGGTCTGTGGACACTACTCACCCACCATGTCCGTTAGTTAACCACTTTCTCCACTATATGACCAACCCTCACTTCATCTTATGGATGGACACACAGATGGATGGACGGATGGACACACACACACACCCTTTCTTCTTTGCATAATCCAAGAATCTGACAGAATTTCTGTGGCATTCCCAATGTCCAACCCTGCACTCAATGTCAATCCTTTCTTTTTTGTCCTCTGCTCCAACACTGAAAACTCCAGAAAAGCCATGCACCCTCACAGACACCTTGGAGGGAGCCATGAGGAACCAATGCAAAGTTGACTTGCTGATCAGAATGTTAGCTTCCTAAGAATGGGGACCAGCTCTTAGCCTTGTTAACTGCAGATTATCCCAGCAAGCATAATCATCGATGCAAGGAGTTAATTCCAGAGATAAGGAATGGGAAATGTCAGTGTACACTTGGCAATCATCTTTTAAAACTCATGTGTGGATAAGCACGTGAGCTGTGTATGTGCATTCACGTGAGCTGAAATAAAGTATGCAAATACAGTAGCCTCAGAGTGAGATGCTTCCTGCTAACAGCTGGTAAAGGGTACTCTGGGTTCAGAATCATAAAACCCTTGAAACTTATAGCCTGGCATGATTTCTAATTTAAGACAAACCTTTCTTTGAATTAAGGTAGTGCGTGGAGATCTCACTGGACTGTATGGGAAGGCACCTCTAAGGCTTCCCCGAGTAGGAACCAACCTTATCATGTTTGCATTTCTTTCGTGGAAGAAAAAAAGAGGATCCCAATGTAGACATAAAAGCAAGCCCTAAAGGATCCCGCAATGTGTAATTCCCCAAAGAACAAAGTGAACATTCCATCAGGCAGTGGCCACCGTGAGGTGTGACATTCCCATGAACGGATGTCTGTATGGGTGCCCCTGATGGAGACACAGGGACATGACATGTTCTTCCCTTAACCCAGCAACAAACCTCCTCAGAGCCGGGTGGGGACCACCGTCCTGGCAGCAGACTGTGCCATGGGCTGCCAACCTCATACCAGCTTGGCAGGAACAAACCCAATGTCGTCTGATTCTGCTACGGATGTTATAATATCTGACAAGGGGCTGATTGGACAGCACACAATGCTATTTCCTCTAATTAAGGAACTCTCGAGAAAAGCCCAAAATAGCCACAAAGCACTGTCAGCAAAGCAATCAGTGCTGACAATTATCTGTCAACTTAATCTCCTGGGTGAGCCTTTGTGAGGAGCTTGACTAGTTGCTAGAAATTTACAAATCAGCATTGCAGCAGAAGTCGGGATGACAAGGACACAATGTAGGACCAGAGCCTGCTGCTCACCAGTGGTGAGCTTCTCCTCAGAGGAGGGGAACAGCACGTGCGTGTGTGTATCACATGTGCGTGTATGTGTGTGCACATGTGTATGTGCGTGTGGGGTTTGTATGTGTGTGTGTGTGTGTGTGTGTGTGTGTGTCATCTTAGAAGACTTTGTAGAGTAATCAAGTGAAGAATCCTACAGTAGCTTGAAGTCCACTGGCCTGGGATGTTGGCACATCCTGAATCCCTCTGTCCTTTACCAGGAGCCACCCTGCCCATTCTTTAACATCTACAAACAGAGCATGCCCACTCCTTTATGTGGGTACCAAAGTTTACTACACATGTTCTTCCTCTGTTGGCTTCCATAACAGATTACCATTTAGACGATGATGTCATCAGAAGCAGGAGTTGGGAAGCTCATATAAAGCAAGAAATATGACCCAATGTGGTGGTTTGAAAGAAAATGACCCCCAAAGGGAGTGGCACTGTTAGGAGGTGTGGCCTTGTTGGAGGAAGTGTGTCACTGTGGGGGCAGGCTTTGGGGGTCTCTTTTCTCAAGCTTCACTCAGTGTGACAGCCAGTTGACTTCCTGTTGCCTGCCAGATGTAGCACTCTCAGCTCCAGCACCACATCTGCCTCCATGCTGCCATGCTCCCTGTCATGATGATAATGGACTGAACCTCTGAAACTGTAAGCCACCCCAATTAACTTTGTAAGAGTTGCCATGGTCATGGTGTCTCTTCACAGCAATAAAACACTGACTAAGACACCCAATCATCATAATACATAATGATACATAATAATCAAATTATAGCTCTACATACAGAGAGACAGGGAGACTTTATATACATAGGTAGATATATGTACAGATGACATAGATATAAATAGATAACAGCTATTATTAGGAGGTGTATTAACTCTCCTTCCCAACATTCCTGCCAGGATGGAGAACTGGATGATGTATGTCTGTTGAAGCCCTCTTCACATCCATTGCTTTCTTTCAATTCTCAAGGAAACAACTTCTAGAATTGTCCAGACTGCACAATAGTAAGTCCATGCAAGTGTGGGCAATCCTTCCTTCTCTCTGTTTCTGGTCTCAGTCACATGCAATTTTCTTTTCCATGAAAGATTTCAGTAGTAAAAGTAACAGAAGGGTGGGTCACAGCTGAACTTCCACACAACTAAAAACTAACACCACTTATTGTAAAGCTAGTATGTGGTTCCTGGTGCTCTGCTATCTGTGTCCAGGTCCACATCGATACCAAAGCCAGACATGACTGCCTTTGCAGTAAGTATATACTTAACTTAAAGATTGAATTTACCAGCTTCCCTTACAGCTAAGAGCGACCACTGAGGTTAAGCAGAGTCCATTGGTCCATGCAGTTAGCACAAGTCTTTACCTGAGCTAACTCAGCTATGGAGTGTAGTCTGTGAGTCTTTACTGAGCTAACTCAGCTATGGAGTGTAGTCTGTGAGTCTTTACTGAGCTAACTCAGCTATGGAGTGTAGTCTGTGAGTCTTTACCTGAGCTAACTCAGCTATGGAGTGTAGTCTGTGAGTCTTTACCTGAGCTAACTTAGGTATGGAGTGTAGTCTGTGTCTTCCCTGGCTGCTTGCTCAGAACCCATGGTGTCAAACTGAACATGCTACATTAAATCAACTCAGTAAGTCTCTGACTGAGAGGGGTGTGGGCTGAAGGCCTTAGAATCCCAGCACACAGAGGAAGACAAGAGGGAATCCAGCTCTTGTGGCTTACTCTTTTCTTCCATCAAAGGAAAGAGAAAAGCTTATAAAGTAGGAAACTGAGATAACAACAAAGTTAATCTTTATTGAGAGTTAAGAAAAGTAAGATGAGCACATGCCTGTCATTATATAACAATACATTCAAAGTCGGGAATTTAGAGAGCTGGCAGCCCTTTGCAGGAATTGTGGCTTCATACAGGAACTTGTTTCTTGACCAGGGTGGAGAAAAACGCAGAACTACTCTTAGGAGGAGAGAGACACATGTGTCTTTATCTAGTTGTGCTACTGTAACACAATACCATAGATAGATTAGTTTATAAAACAAAACAAAAATACACAAGCATTTCCCACAGATGAGTATAGAGGTGCACGTGTTAAATCCCAACACTTGGGAAACAGGTAGGAGGGTCTCAGTGAGTTCCAGGTCAGCCAGGGCTACACAGTGAGACTCTGTCTCACAGCTAAACAACAACAACAGGCATTTCTCAGAGCTCTAAGGGATTAAAAGTCCACGGCAAAGTACTATCGAATTGGGTGTTTAGTGCCTCAGAAACAGTCCTTCAACAGGTAACGAGTTCCCTCTGGCTTCCTTTAGCAGGGCACTAACGTCATCCATGAGGGCTTCACTATGTTCTAGCCATCTCCCAAGACTCCCATCTCTAAATAACTCCATAGTTTTTGTGATTAGGTTTCAACACATGCATTTGGGATGACAGAGATTCAGACCACAGCAGCGGGTTCATCCACAATCCCTTAGAAGAGAGAGCCCCAGAAATATCACTGTTAGAAGAAGGAGCTGAGCTTTTGAGAGCTAGAAGGACAAAGCTCAAAGGACTACGGAAAATAAAGCTTTAAACATGTATATCAGTGATAATTGTTCAGCTAAATTGAATAATCTTACTATGAATTGCATTTAAATGTTTTAATTCTGTGCCTTATACCCCGGGGTATCCTCAAGTAGAGTTACCTTCATAATATTTTGATATGAAGGATTTTAATCTTATTACTAGAAGTGCATGCAACTATAAAAACTAGAAGTAGTGATTATGTAAAATACCGTGTCTCAAACATTCGAGTGCTTAAGAACCACTCTCATTAGTCCTTTGAAATGAGGATATGACTCATTAGGTCTGAGGTAGGATCTGCAATGCTACATTTCCTTTTTTAAATTTTGTTTTGCCACCCCTCCCCCACATTAAGGATCAAGCCCAGCACCTGGTGCATGCTGGGCATGTGCCCTACCACGGCACTACAGACAACCACAGCCCACACTTACATATTTCTAATAGACTTGGCAGGGTTCTTGGGTGGTCCCACAATGGCTACTGGAAGTAGTGGAGTGGACTGAAGTAACAAGCATGGAGGAGTAGTAGCCCAGGCCTGCAATCCCAGCACTGGGGAGACTGACTTACAGTTACTGCTGCAAGTTAGAGACTAGCCTGTGCTAACCAATGGGTTCTAGGGCAACCTGGGCTGCAGAGTGAGACCCTGTCTCAAACAAACAACAAACAAGGGAAGGAGGGAGGCAGGAAAAATGTTATGGCCTTAAATCCTCAAGCTTTGTCTGGAATTAGGATGACACACTTCCTCAGCTCCATGATCATTAGCAATCTTTCTTCAGGACCTTTCATTTCACAAGCCTCTTCTGTGGAACTGGGATCTATAGTGTCTGTTCTGTTGTCTCATTCTCAACATCTGTCTCTTTCTGATGTCCCTTCCACAAAACCATTTTGGGTTGGAAAAAAACAAGCCTTTCTCTTTCCTTTACCCCAGACCTAGGAATAATCTCTCCTATCATGCTCTTACCACTGTAGGCACAAATTTCCTGGAAGTCAAGAAAGAAAAACGTCAAATACTGCAACTCAGGAGAAGAATAAGATTTGAGTCTTCAGTTTGTCTATCAAGTTTTAGGTTGTGATTTTTTGTTTGTTTGTTTATTTTGTTTCATTTTCTGAGTCAGGGTTTCTCTGTGTAGCCCTGGCTGTCCTGGAACTCACTCTGTAGACCAGGCTGGTCTCCAACTCAGAGATCTACCTACCTCTACCTCCCAAGTGCTGGGATTAAAGGGGTGTGCCACCACCATCTAGGTTGTGATTTTTATTGGTTTCTTTTGATTCAAGTTTTGTTCATTTCTGATTGGCATTTTTATTTACAACCAAAGTTTTCCTTTATTGTAAGTGATTCTTTAAACTCTTTCAATTGCACACGGTCGTACGATATTGAGAGTCATGGTGATTATCACTCTATCATTAATGAAGTCAAGCCTCATTTTAGGCCCAGCAGAAAGCCATCATCTCAAGGCAATTATAAGAATTAACTTGTTAAACGTGGCATGCCTCCCCAAGGAGAAAAGGGACACCTGAACTTGTGAGAAGGATGAAGGGCAAAGTTAGAGACTGGAGAATGGCTCCCTGTCAACGGAAACAGGAACGAGACTCTGTCTCTTCCCAGAACTATATTTCATGGTGAGCCACAGCTTTCAAACACAGAAGAAGAGCAGACTACCTCCTTAGCCCCACTGTCCACAGGGAATAGCCTCGGGGATAGACAAAAGCTAAAGCTTGCCATCTCCCCAAAAGAAGAGCAGTGGGAAACTCTCCAGTGTCTCTGCACTCACACAAAGGAAAAGCCTCAGAGGGAGGACCAGGCAACTCTCTCCACTTCAAACACCCATAGAAACAAGGCAGAGACCCACTGCTTGACGAGACTCACAAAGCCCAGACGCATCAGGCTACCCAAGAACAGGCTGGTCCAGGAGAACTGAGGACCCACCACATTTTCCCCCACTGCTGCAGATGAACATAAAGAAAGATTTCCCATGCAGAGTAGGTGCACCATTAGCTGAAAGCTAATGATGGAGCTTGGACACAGAATGTCAGTACATCGTACCCAACCAGGCAAAGGTAATTACTGCCTCCACAGTTCTCTAGTGGAGAACTGTGAGCAATTATGAGGCCAATTTCACCCGAACTCATCACTAACTACTAATGTTGGTAAACTTCAGTGAGACTGACTTGGCCTCCACGTCAGCAGCCTGACGGAACAGCGGCCAGCATTTACTTCATTATCTACTGCTCTTCTACAAACACTGTCCCACAATGGATGAAAACTATAAGCTACTTGAAACAACAGAGAAAAGCCAGTTCATTGTCAAGACAAGCAAACAACGCAATAGATAAAGGAGACTGATGTGTTGGCACAGAGGGAGACTTCAAAACACTGTCAAAATATGTAGAAGATGCAAAGAAAAGAACAAAATGCAGACGAAGATGGAGCGTTCCGGTAGGTATGGGAACTAGAAAAGAATCAAATGGGAATTCCAGAAATAAAATGCAACATTGTGAGGAAGTTTGCTGGCCATATACCTGTAATGGAGGGGAGGGCAGGGCAGAATTGCCAGCTTCAGGCTTGTCTGGGCTACATAGTGAGTAGTCTCAAGAGAGAAATAAAAATGTCTTAGAATCAATGAAACATGGGCTCAAAAATGATTCTTTAAAGTTATAAGAGAAATAATGAGGTGCCTTGTTCCTCCTCTCTCTCTTCTCTTCCTCCTTCTCTCCTCTCACTTTTGAGATAAATTCTAACTATTTAGCTCATGCAGATTTGAACTCACAGCAATCCTACTGCCTCCAGCCTCTTGAATGCTGGAATCACAGGCATGAGCCACCACATCCAACTAAGTTTCTTCTTTCTGGTATTTTTCTTCTTTTTTGTCCTATTAAAATATTTTAAGACCATTTAAATTTTTTTATTATTTTTTATTTTATGTGTATGAGTGTTTTGCTTGCATGTGTGTCTGCTCACCACATGCATGTCTGATACCTTCAGGGGCCAGAAAAAGGTGTCAGATCCCCTGGAATTGGAGTTGTAGAAGGTTGTGAGCTGCCATGTGGTTGCTGGGAATGGAACCCAGGTCCTCTGGAAGATCAGACAGTGCTTTTAACCACTGAGCCGTCTCTCCAGTCCCCAGAGTTTGTCTTTCTTCCTTCCTTCCTTCCTTCCTTCCTTCCTTCCTTCCTTCCTTCCTTCCTTCCTT